>JARVJN010000861.1:23038859-23054572 GCA_031763805.1 Argolebias nigripinnis | reverse complement strand
GATGTGCGTAATCAATCATGTTGTATTGTGCCCTGGTGCAATGGCAATGTCAATAAAGATATATTCTATTCTATTCTTCTATTCTATTCTATTCTAATAACTGCTGGATTGCTGGTCCCTGAGCTCTTGCCTTTCAGTAACTGTGGCCCCCTGAACAATTTAGTTGAAGAGCCCTGCTCAAGCATGATAATATATTGCTACAATGCTATTTAACAAGTTTAGCTTAGTATTCAAATGATTGCTAACAAAATTAAATGTTACCAGTTCTTCTTGTCAATGAAAATATGGGAGGAGACACTGCATGCTAGCGATGTATTCTTGCAAGAGTAAGGAGCTGCCACAAAAATGTTTTGTGGTGTTTGTGACCCTCTGCAGGTTCTTTCTTTTTGCCACAATGAAGTTGTCATACCAAGCTGTAACACATCAGGACACTCTTGGTGGTGCCACTATAAGTTTTTTCTTTAGATAGTTTCTTCTAAGTATTCTTAGAAAGTAGAATCTTTGTCTGGCCTTAATTTTTTTTTAACCACCACAGATGTGCTGGTAGTCCAGGATAGCTCTTCTGCTATATACTGGTATGTCCCAAGGTGTTTGAAGGAGGACACCCAATGTTGATACTCAGTGGGGCTGGATCCCCCTTGTGTTTCCTGATTCCAGTCATCATTTCCTTGGTTTTGCTTGTGTTGAGCAGCAGCGTGTGTTCACCTTATCCCTATGCAGTCTCATGCCCTTCGCTGATAAGGCCAATGACTGTGTCATCTGCAAATTTAATAATGTTACTGGAGTGGTGGATGGATATACAATCACATGTATACAGAGCATACAGGAGAGGGCTCAACACACAGCCCTGAAGAGAGCCAGGGTGGAGGAGGAGGTGGAGTCAACTTTTACCATTTAAAGATGGTTAGTTAGAAAGTCTTGATTTAGGCACAAGTGGAGGGAGTGAGAGCGATGTCAATCAATTTGTCCACCAGGATGTCAGGCGTGTTAAATGTTGATCTAACATCTGTGAACAGCATTCTCACATGACTCCCTGGCTGCTCGAGGTGGCTGAACACTGTGTGAAGACCTATAGCAAAGGCGTTCCCCATTGATCTATTTATTTAGTCTCTCAAAACATTTCATAACAACCAATGCTAAGGCAATAAGACTGTAATTATTGGGACACTTTGGGGCAGGAGGCTTTGGGACAGGAAGGATGGTAGCTGATTTCTGGCACTGGGTTTGGTAGCCTGTGACAGTGAGAGGTTAAACAATCTGGTCAAGACTCCCACTAGAATGGTCAGCACAGGCCCAAGTTACTTTTCAGAGTCCTCCATGAATAAATACACTGTGACTGGAGGTCAGTGGTGGCCGTGCATGTGCATGGAGATGGCTGGGGGTAGATGTGGGGCCGAGATGGTGTAGAGGCAGGGCAGCCGGCTCAGAACCAGAAGGTCTCGGGTTCGATTCCCGGTCACGGCATACCTCATTGTGTCCCTGGGCAAGACACTTAACCCCGAGTTGCTCCCGGTAGGACTGGCTGGCGCCTCGCATGGCAGGCTACCGCTACCGGTGTATGAATTTGTGTATGAATGGGTGGATGGCTGGTACTGCGAAGCACTTTGGGGCCCTTCATTGGGGGTTGGAAAGCGCTATACAGTATAAGTAAGCTCCATTTACCATTTACTATTTACCATTACCACTATCACTACTACTACTACCACCACTACCACTACTAATACTGATTTTCTACATCTGCTTTATAATCTGTCTGTTTTGCTGCTTTTATATCTTTGTTTTAACTTGTTTAAAAAAAAATCTGTATTTCTCTCTTATGTTTGTCTATTGTTGATTGTTCACGGAAAATCTACTGTTGTTGTTGTCATCATTCTTTAGTTCGTAGACAGGTCTCTCTTGTAAATGAGTCCTCGAGGCTCAATGAGATTACCTGCCTAAATAAAAGTTGAATGAAAAAACACTATTACTACTACTACCAATACCTACCACCACTATTACCACTATCACACCTACTACTACCACCACTATCACTACTAATACTACAGTATTACTACTGCTACCAACACCTACTACCACTATTACCACTATCACTGCTACTACCACCACTATTACTACTATTACTTCTACACCACCACCTACTACCACATTACCCCTACTACTACTACTAACACCATCACTACTACTAATAGTAGTACTAGTACTAGTACTACCAACTACCAGGTTCAACCCTGCCAGTCTTCATTTTAAAGCTCTAAATACTCTTGGACAGGGCTATTCAGGTTCACTGCTCGGGGTAACAGCTCAGTTGTTGGACACCCAGGAAATATTGTCTTTAGAAAAAAGTAATTTTATGATTTTTAATCTGTTTTAATTTAAATGAGCACATTGGCAGGTGGACTGAGTTGAATAGCTCTATCATAGATCATCTTTATAACGTGCTCACCTCTGATGGCAATATTTGTCTTTTTAGATTTTTTTTACTGTTTCTAACTGATTTTTTATTTATTTAATTTAATATTAGGTTGTATTTAAAAACAACTCATCTGCTGGCAGACTGAGCTCATCCACGAGCCAAATATGACCCCCGGGCCACGACTTGAGTAGCCCAGTGCCCTGATAGATCACCAACAATTTGATTGGTGGGTATAAAGCTGACAAAACTGGGTACGAAGTGGTCATTTGGAATGAAAAGACCTGGGGTAGCAGAGGCTTCTAAATATCTAAAAGTGTGATTCGGTAGCAGAACGAATTGACCTGGAGACTTCAATGGAAACAGATGAAAAAAAAAAAAAAAACAGGAGCAGTTTTTCTTCTTCTCTTCAGCCTCATATCTTTTCCTCGTCGTAGTATGAAAAAGCAAACGTTGGGCTGTAACAAAAATCTCTGGGTGTGTGAGTTTCAACAGATAATCATCATCTCATGAAGGTCAAAAGAGTAAAATCACTCTGATCACATTGGAGCCCAATTAAAATGTTTCATTCCATAGAGAGTTATCCATCATTTGGGAAACTGTTATTAAATGATGGATTACAGAAAACTGGGGCTCCTTATTGCAGGGTACTAAACGATGACTTCTGCTAATGTTTGTGTCGTTTTTAGATTATGGAGCTGAGCCGCCTCCGCTTCCTTACGAGCTGCAGCTGACTGCTGTTTGTTTGTCTCCCCTCAGGTATAGTCGGCAGTAATAAAACCCTGCTGAAGTACGTGACCACGGCCATCTTTCTCTACATCGCCATCCTCCTTCCTGCCATCGCTTTCGGCTCTCTCAACGACGAGAGCACCCGAGGTGAAATCGGTACGAGAGCGATGCGGTTAAAGGTCGACACGGAAACGCTTTGTCAAACTTGGGTTCAGGATTTCTTCATTTTTATCTTTTTTTCTCGTTCTTTTTCTTTTTCGTGTTATTTTTTCAATTTTTTTTTCATTTTATTTTAAATAAACTTTTTCTCTTCTTTTTCTGATTTGTTGTTTTCATATTTTTTTTACTTATTTTGATATGTTTATTCTTCATTTTATTCTTTTTCTGGTCAGTCTTTCTCATTTTTCATATTTTTATTAATTTTCTGCTAAATATATTTTTATCGTTTTATCTTTTTGTCTTTTTTGTTCTATTATAGTGTATTTTCTTCTTATTCTAATATTCTTATTCTTCATTTTATTATTTTTCATGTCATTTTTCTGATATTCTTGTACTTTATATTTTTTCTGTTTTATAATTTTTTAATTATTTTTCTTTTTTCTCATTATTTATTTTCTCATTTTGCTCTTTTATTTTAATTTGGCTTTTTTTTATTCTACTTTATTTTATTTTTCAGTTGGCTCAAAAAAAGTTTTGATAAGATCTGAATAAAATGCCTCAGAACTGCCACGCTAAAGTTTGTATTATTATTGTATTACTTTCTCCTGTCTCCCTGAAAGGCGAGCCCTCATGGAAATTGTACGTTTTCCCATCTGTCTGACACTGAAATATTACTGGTAATTTATTTTGTATTTTCCATTTGTCCTTTCTGTTCAGATGTTCGGAAGACCATCATCGGCCAAAGCATCGGTGGGGTCATCTACTCGCTGTTCGCCGGTTCTCCTTTAGTCATTCCTCTGACCACAGCGCCGCTCGCCATCTTCATCAGTGGTAAGCTCCCCTCTGCTCAGGTTTACGTCCCACAGTTTGAGCCAGCAGATGCTGAGGGGTGGGGGTTTCTTGGAGGAAGCCATCAGTTAATTTTTTATTTATTCATCTCAATTCAGTTTATTTATATATCACACCAGATCACAACAGAAGTTGTCTCAGGGCACTGAACTGAAACATTCACATATGTTCCAATAAATTAATAAAAGTTATCAATCTAAGGAAGGAAGCCAGAAGATTGCGTTGAATCTTGACTTCGTCACAGTCTCACATCCTGAGCAAGCACAAAGGACACAGTGGAAAGGAAAACCTCCCTTTTAACAAGAAGAAACCTCTAGCAGAACCAGGCTCAGGACGAGTGACCGTCTGCTTCAACCAGCTGGGTTTGAGAGAACAGGAAGGAGAAAGGAACACAGAATGGCTAGTGCACCCCCTACTGTAAGAAAGCCAGAAAGAAAAAAAAAACATGTTGATAGAAATAATTACAAATACAGTACAAACATGTAGAGTAGAGCAAGTAAAGACTGCATCAGAGTGAGGAAATGTGGTCATTTTGTCCTCCAGCAATCTTAATCCTATAGCAGCAGAACTAAGGACTATCTCAGGAAACCAAGCCAACCTTAACTATAGGATTCATCAAAGAGAAAATACTTAAGCCTAATCTTAAAAGTACCGGTAGACAATGTGTCAGCCTCACGGACAGAAACTGTAAGTTGGTTCCACAAGAGAGGAGCCTGATAACCGAAAGATCTGCCTTCCATTCTACTTTTAGAAACTCTAGGAACCACAAGTAAACCTGCAGTCTTGAGAGCGAAGTGCCCTGGTAGGAAGACATGGAACAATAATATATGTAATAGAAGATGGAGCTAGGTTGTTGAGAGCTTTGTATGTTTTAACCAAACAAATCCTGCAAAGTTTGATTAAAAAAACTTTTTGTGCTTCCTAAATGTTCTTGATGTAGTACAGAAAAAGTCACAAATAAGTATGTAAAAAGGGAGATAATAACCAGAATTATTTTAATATGCTTTTTTTAATCACTGTTATGTAAAAGATGATTTCAGGAGCCTGAAGATTTGTTCAGTACGTGCAGAAACCAGAAAAAGTTTTCTTCAGTTCAGAGAGACACAATAAAATGAACTTTTGTGAAGAATTTTGGCCAAACGGCAATGCTTTGTTGGAAGAAATGTAAATGATCTTAAAAGCTAGAAGCAGCAAACATCCACAATAATGAAGGAGAGCGTGCACTTTGATGCCAGGATGTAGTTTTAATAGTGGAGTTGTTTGCTTGGTTTGTGGTGCGATGATCTTTGAAGTAAATGAGTTGGAGCTGTGCAGGAACGTTCTCAAGGGCATGTTTGTAGTTTAATTCCAGGAGCTTGTTGGAGCAGAACAGTGGCTTCTTTGTAAAGTTGTAAATCAAGATTTCAGCTAAACTGCTGCGCTTACAACAGACTCATTACCTTTTTTATGTGAGGATGAAGAGATGTTTTTCTTTTGTTTTCTATGTAGATGTAATCTTTGCCGGAGGTCATAGAAAAATATGTAATTAAGTTGTGTTTTAATTTGTTGAGTACTTGCAAAAGGATTGCTGGATACACAGTTGGTTCTATTTATTTTATTTTATTTTTTCAGTTTTAAAACTGAATTGTTGAGATAAATCAGCATTGATCTGTTTATTTATGACGGGTCACAGTTTAATTTTAACAGGTTTTCTCAGACATTACAGATTAAACTGTAAAGACTGTTTTTAAGATTTTCTTAGTTTAAAATACACCACAATAATGTAGGAGACTGGGACTGCTGGATCTGTCCAGTTACTAAAATAGTGTTTATTTACAATATGTTTTGTTCATAAAACATGAATAACTGGTTATTTGATTGATTTTTGGTTTGGTTTTATGGGTAACTAGCTGACTGGTTTGTTGTTTGGCTACATGGTTGGTTGTTTGCTGGTTGGATGATAAATTGGCTGGTTGGTTAGTTAAGTGATTGGTTGGATGATTGACTGGCTGGATGGTTAATTGTCTGGTTATTTGGTGAATTGACTGGTTAGTTGGTTGGTTGGTTGATTGGTTAATTGGCTGGTTGGCTAGTTAATTGGCTGGTTGGATGGTTAATTTGCTGGTTGGATGGTTAGTTTACTGGATGGTTGGTTAATTTGTTGGATTGTTGGTTAATTTTCTGGTTGGTTGAATAATTGGCTAGCTGGTTGGTTAATTTTCTGGTTGGATGGTTAATTGGCTGGTTGGTTGGTTAACTGGCTGGTTGGTTGGTTAATTGGTTAGTTGGTTAAGTGGCTGGTTGAATGATTGGCAGGTTGGATGGTCAATTGGCTGGTTGGCTGGTCAACAAGCTGATTGGGTGTTTAATTAGCTGGTTAGCTGGTTAAATTACTGGTTGGGTGTTTTGCTTAATGGACTGTTTGGTTGGTTAATTTGCTGGTTGGATGGTTAATTGGCTGGTTGGATGGTTCGTTGGATGTTTGGATGGTTAATTGGCTGGTTGGTTGTTGAATTAGCTGGTTGTATGGTTAATTTGCTTGTTGGGTGGTTGGTTAATTGGCAATTTGTTTGGTTAATTGGCTGGTTGCTTGGTTAATTAGCTAGTTGGATGGCTAATTTTCTTGTTGGATGTTAACTGGTTGGTTTGAGGACTAATTTTCTTGTTAGATGGTTAACTTGTTGGTTGGATGTTTATTGCCTGATTGGATGGTTAATTGGCTGGTTAGTTGGTTAATTGGGTGGGTGGTTGGTTAATTGGATAGTTAACTGGCTGGTTGGATGGTTACCTGGCTGGTTGGTTGGTTAGTTGGCTGGTTTGATGGTTGAATTGCTGGTTGGGTGGTTGGTTAATTGGCTGTTTGTTTGGTTAATTGGCTGGTTGTTTGGTTAATTGGCTGGTTGTTTGGTTAATTAGCTGGTTAGCTGGTTAATTTGCTGGTTGGATGTTTTGTTTAATGGACTTTGGTTGGTTAATTTGCTGGATGGATGGTTAATTGGCTGGTTGTATGGTTAATTGGCTGGTTGGATGGTTAATTGGCAGGTTGGTTGTTGAATTAGCTGGTTGTATGGTTAATTACCTGGTGAGATGATTAATTTGCTGGTTGGGTGGTTGGTTAATTGGCTGTTTGTTTGGTTAATTGGCTGTTTGTTTGGTTAGTTAGCTAGTTGGATGGTAAATTTTCTTGTTGGATGTTAACTGGCTGGTTAGATGACTAATTTGCTTGTTAGATGGTTAACTTGCTGGTTGAATGTTTATTGCCTGATTGGATGGTTAATTGGCTGGTTGGTTGGTTAATTGGCTGGTTGGTTGGTTAATTGGATAGTTAACTGGCTGGTTGGATGGTTACCTGGCTGGTTGGTTGGTTAATTGGCTGGTTGGTTGGTTAATTGGATGTCTGATTCTTTTCTTGTGCCCTCTGGCTCACAGTGATCCGAGGAATTTGCGATGACTACAATCTAGATTTTCCAGCTTTCTACGCCTGCATCGGTTTATGGAACTGCCTCTTCCTCATCCTGGGAGGAGTCTTCAACGTCAGCCTGCTCATGAAGCTCATCAAAAGGTTTCTCCTGCACACATTTTTAATTGATCAGTTTGCTGTCATTTTACCTCAGAACAATTTATTTAATCTGTTCGTATGTACTCTCCACTCGCATCCTTTTTGTAAAAAATAGGAGCGTGTTTTTAAAATGTGTGGTTTCCAGTGTCTGCAGAAAAACTTGTCACAGTTTGATTTTAAAGCAATATACACTGAAATATTTGCAGATTTTGTGACTTAGTTTTGTTTTTTGAGTTAAAACAAATGATCAGAATTCTGTTTTCTGATCATTCTGCTAAGAAATATATTAGAAGGATTAGAAAAAGCTTTTAAAGTCTTTCACATGATGTTTGGTTTTATAGCCCCAAAGATGTGTCAGAAAGTGAACGCTTGACATTATGAAAATTAGTTTTGTTATAAATGATGGTAAAATGTTTAATTTCATGGTTATCATTCCACTTTAGGTAATGTCTTAAATAAATAAATATACAAACAGTTTTCTTGAAGCTAACCTCATCTAAACTTTGTTTTTCATCCTTCCAATGCTCTTCTCTGCTGGGATGTTTTGTAGGTCGACAGAGGAGGTCATTGCTCTCTTCATATCCATTGCGTTTGTAATCGATGCTGTGAAAGGCACCGTAAAAAGTAAGTTATCGAACGTTTGAAGCTTTTGCATCTCACACTAGTGTTGTTGATTAAACTGGGAGGTGTGTTTTGCCAGAATACAGTAAAATTGAAGATAAGTCTGAAAACCTGGTCTGTTCCTACCTGAACGCTCTGGATGTGCTTTCAGTTTTTTACAGGTACTACCACGTTCCGACTCTGGCAAACGGAAGCACGGAGTACTTTCCTCAGGGTGGAGATCTGCTGGCGGGGAACAGGAGTGAGGTGGTAGTCGGGTCAGTGTTCGGTGCTCTCCCCGAATCCTTCGTCCAGTGCACTCGAGAGAGGCCCGTCCTTTGCCTCCTGCTGATGCTCGGCACGTTGTGGATGGGCTATACTCTGTACCAGTTCAAACGAAGGTACGTGCAGCCCGACCGATAAATCACCGGAGAACTTTAAATCATGTTCGGACGGGAACGCCGCAGGGCCTCGGCTCTAAAGATAATCAGAAGTGATGGAGTTACAGAAACTTCACAGATTACAAAACTCACATTTCAGTCTCAGCCTTTGGTTTAAACCTGGAAGGCCCTTTCACTTTATGACGCATTCATTTATTTAACTTTATTTAACCAGGCAAGTCCCATTGAGTTCACAGATCTCTTCTGCAAGGGAGGCCTGGGACTGACGGCTGCCTAACACGTGTTTTGATTAAAGAAAAGTAAATAAATAATAAAAATTAATAATGACCGTTAAGGGAAGAGGGGAAAAATTGACAACCTCATTTAACTGCTTAAAAATACAGCTTAATATATTTTTCCACAATTTGTTTGTCTTTTAGAGCTGTCTCAACCTGAAATAATAATAATATTAATAATAAATGAATAGCTAAAAATGTTAACTCTTTAGTTGAAAAAATAAACTCCACATTTCAGTGATTAAAAAAATGACTATAAATATTTATTTAATTTATTTTTTATTTTATTTTTTTTAAGAAGCATTTTCCCCCATTAATACACTCAAATTATTTTTTGACAATTATTTAAAATTCCAGTCCGGAGTTTTGTGAAGACCCTCCAGCCCACTGGACTCTTCAGATCCAGTTTGGAAAATGAGGTCAAACACATATCTTTTGATGGCAGAACATTAAGTTTTGTGGTTTTTTTTTTTTTTTTTGTTGTTGCATAATTTAAATTTTTTTTAAAATTAATATTACATTTTTCCCCCAAAGTTATTCATGCACAATGCCAATTTCTTTGTTTTCTTTGCTTTTACTGATGGAGTCAACCGTTGTCGGCCGTTCTGAGCCGCTGTACGTCCGATTCTGCAGCCTGCATGCATGCGGAACAATTTTTTTAATTAAATATACTAAACAATATAGCAAGTGAGTTTTTGCTCTTTACATCCAAATTAAAACAATTTTGTTGAATGAGATGAGAGGTGGAAATATACAGCGAGTCTTATCTGGAAAAAAGGCGTCTTTGTCTGGGTGAAATTTTTACTCCGGTAATTTTTTTACATATGCTCTCACAAATAAAAGCAGAGCACCACATAGAGAACAAATATTTAAAAAAAATCAAAGTATAGAGATACAGATAAAAACAACATTCCTGAGAAGAACACAGCATTAAATACGGGATCAAACAATGAATTTATAATGGACTTTCCCTATGACTTCTCCCTGTAAGGAAAACGAGTGTATTAAGGTTACTGTGAGGTTATGAGAACATTTGAAAATATTCTGGCAGAATTAAAACAACAAGATTTTTAGGCTTTGTGAGAAAAAATTGCATTTATTGACTGCACCAAAATAAAAATAAATGCGTGAAAACACGGACAAAAATGAATGTGGTTGATTCTTTTCCGTAAGGTCTTTTAATGGTTACAACGTAAAATATTCTGCTTCTGATTGCTCTCTGTAATGACATCCACCTCAAAGCTGGGTTCAGCTAGAGGCAGGGTGGGGTTCTTCAGCGGGGGCAGCCATTGTCCTCGTCTTGTCCACCATCACTGAGCTCTTCTTTGTGTTTCTGTGTCTCAGTCCGTTCCTGCACGCCAAAGTTCGAGAGGTTCTGTCGGACTGCGCCCTGCCCATCTCCGTGCTCCTCTTCTCCTTCATCGGCTCCTACCTGTTCAGTGACATCGAGCGTTAGTATTTATCATTTTTCCTGCTTACAGTTATTACGGTGTCTCAAACCTTTACTTCTAAAACCATTTGGGGTGCAACTAATGTGAAATATTAAAGGTTCTTTTAACAAAGTTTGATGTCAAACATTAAAAGATTATCCTGAACTATGTCGAACCGTGCAGTTTGAAAGAGTAGTTTTCCAGATTTACTGACATGCAGATCTGAAATGTGGGTTTGCATTAAACGTAAACAAAGTGCAAAGCTGAAACTTGAGGCACAAATTGACCTACATGAGGCCAGCCTTTACTGCTGGAGGCACTTTAAGTTTTATTTTAAACAGTTTTCTTAGCAAACACAAGTTCAGAGTTTTATTCTCTGGCAATCAAAGTGGAGGGGTTGTTTTCCCCAAAAAGAGGCGGAGCTTAGCACTGAGGCTAAGCACCAGGAGTTGTTGCTCCACTCTGTATTTCGTTTGGTCAAGACTTTAACTACAAACAGATTTACTGTTTCCTCTGAGTATAGATACTCCTCTCTGCATACACCCTGGATATTTTACGGTCCTCAATGCTTCAAAGGTTCCAACTTTCAAAGACATATAATGCAGCTTTAAGTCTGATTCCCAGACAGTTCACAGCTGTTGAGAACAGAGTAGCTGCTTCTGTGAATTAGAGTAACAAGGACCTTAAGAAACCCCCTACTGTTAAGGTGTGGTGTGTTGATTTGTCAATTTACATAGGATGGGTATGTTATCTCAGGTATGTGTGGGCGTTATCTCAGCTTTCAATTTACATAGGTTGGTGCGTGGCATGTCAGCCTGTTTATAACTTCACTGTCACACAGCCTGCTCCTTGAATTGAAAAAGCCCTTTGGATAGAGGGTGAAACGTTTTCTGTAACAAATAAAGTCCACTTGTTTTTGTATTGAACGCTTGTTCGGATTCTAACTCTGGTTATTCAATTATTTATTTGTATTCTTAATATCCGTTTTAACTTTTTGATAGTTGAAAATAAATGTTGATTGATTGACTGATTGGAGCTGTTTTAAAACAGCAGCTGTCCACTTCGTTCCTTCAGAGAGCTTTCTGTTTACACCATTATTTAGACTTGTACACTTCAAAATGTCCAAACTGTTCCTTTAAACTGGCATGTATCTGGTGTTTTATCTCTGCTGATAGCCCATGTGCCGATGGTGAAAACATGTTCCAGTAGGAAGAACTTTGAAACGTTTCAGCGCATGTTCAGATCAGTTTTTTGGGGGCTCAAAAGAAACTCTCAGATGAAACACAAACAGGAAGGAAAGCCACGAGGACGAACGACGTTGTTGTTTTATTGTTCGTATCATCAGCCAGACTCTCGTAAAGATCATCTCAAATCCACATTTATTTATTTTATTTTATTTACAGCTTGTGGTCGGACTTGCCTTCAGTTTGAACTTTTTGCAGCGATTGTCCTCAGACAAAGAAAGTCTGAGATCTGGTCTGATGTGACGCCTCTGCAGCGCTCTAACTTATTCATCAGTTACACTCAATGTGTGTGCGTGTGTGTGCGTGCACGCGTGTGTGTGTGTGTGTGAGCGTATTATGTTTCCTTCTGAACGGAAGCCGTGCCATCGGTGCGTGACTTGTCAGTGACATCATCAAAGCCAGACCACTAATTGGTTCCCTCTGCTGCTGCCGCTCTCCAGCAGCCCAGCATGTGTGTCTGTTATGTACATGTGTGTGTATGTGCATGTGTGTGTGTTATGTACATGTGTGTGTATGTGCATGTGTGTGTGTTATGTACATGTGTGTGTTATGTACATGTGTGTGTATGTGGAAAACTTCCACAGATGCTGTTCATTGCATTGTAATGAAGCTTATTTCATTTAAATCTTTCAGAGACACTAATGTACAGGAAACAATTTCTATGTAACCCACACATACACACACACACACACACGCACACATGCCCTCCTCCCACAGAGGATCGGATTACCTGCTCCAGGCCTTAAATCGATGACCACACCCACTCCCACAATGCACTGCCCTGCCTGCCGTCCTCTGTTCGTGAGCTCTTTGTGTCTTTGAGTAAATTTACTTCACGTGAGCCTGAAGAGTTGCGAGCGTGTGTGTGTGTGTGTGTGTGTGTTGCTCACCTGGACTTGAAGTCTGAGTTTGCTCCTGGTCCTGAGGGGGATGTTTGGGCCTCCCTCAGGACCAGGACCAGTCCAGATGGTCCACCTCGTCGTTCCTCGGCGGTTATGTTTATGGTTTGTAATTTGAATAAGTAGAAAGGCTCCGGCTCCCCACGTCAAAGACAATTACTCTGTTTTCACTCAGCTTCTGTGTCACCAGATGACTGGAAGTTTAATCCCAACATTACCAACCTTCTGCTTTGTTTCATTTTCAGAACTCCATTGCAAAATAAGAGCATTGTAACATTTTTATTTACTCACCTCAAAGCACTAAAACTTAAAAAGAGTCCTTTCAGTTTCTCCTGAACAACCCACATGTTTTTAATATAAAAGCTCTTGGTCTTATTTAGTCAGACTAATAATAAAAGAGTTCTTGTTCCTTCCTGAGTTGTAACAGTGATGACAAACACTAAAGGTCTTAAATGGAATGACGACTTTATTTTAGATAGAAACAATAAAAAGTCTGTTTTCATTCCATCATCTTTGAATTTGTCGTTTTTGTTTTTTGTCCCTCGGTCTTTCTCTTCTCTAAATTTTACTTTTTTATTCCCCCCTCTCCATCGAGTTACCACCTTAACGGGGTGGAGGGGTTTGCGTACCCCTGTGATCCTGGGAGCTAAGTTGTCGGGTGTATCAGCCCCTGGTAGGGTCTCATGGCAAACAGGCCCCAGAGGAGGGGGTCAGACAAAGAGTGATTAAAAAAACCTTGATGAAAAACCACGGTACATCAGGAAACCTCACCCGGAAAAGGGAAACCGGGGTACATCACTGGAGCCGGGTCTGGGGAGAGGGAGCTCTCCATTGAGGGTCCGGTGGTCGAGCCTTGGCTTGGCTCCTGGGACTCAGTCATGCCAAGCCTGAAAAAACAACAGGAAGCCGCCTCCACGTTGACCCACCACCTGTGAGGAGGTTTGTCAAGACCGGGTGATGTGCATGTCAGGTGGCAGTTGAGGGAGGGTCCCTGGCCATGCCAATCCCTGGTGGCATAGACTTGCTGTAGGAACATGGAATCCAAATGTACCATGTTCAGGGCCTCTATTGCAAATGCTGCTTCCAGGAGCTGTGGCCTTAAGGTCGTTGGTTATTGCTCCTCTGGTCTACATGTGTTTTGTGGATCTGGAGAAGGTTAATGTCAGTATTCCTCGAGGCATTCTGTGGGGGAGATGCAGGAGTATGGGGGTGCCTGGGTTGCTTTGAGGAGCTATCCAGTCCCAGACTAGTGTAACCAAAGTAGGAGCTGTGTCCGCACTCTTGACACAAAGTCAAGCTTGTTCTCAGTGCGAGTTGGACTCCACCTGGTCTGTCCGATATCTCTGATCCGGTTTGTGGTTTTCATTGACAGGATCTCGAGGTGCCGTTGTGGAGAGGAGGGTGTCTGGTTTGGGCACCTCTGGGTCTCATCCCTGCTTTATGCAGATGCTGTGGTTCTTCTAGCGTCTTCAGGCCATGACTTTCAGCATGCACTGGTGTGCAAAACAACTGGAATGAGAGTCAGTTCCTCTTAAGTCTGAGGCCATGGTTCTTGCTGGAAAGGGGTGGAATGGCCCCTCCAAGTCGGGGTAAAGACTTTACCCCAGATGGATGGGATCAAGTATCTGGGCGTCATGTGCACGAGTGATGGTAGGATGGAGCAGGAGATGAGTCTACAGATCGGGGCCTCATCTTCAGTAATAAGGGTGTTGCTACAGCCAGTTGTGGTGAAGAAAGAGCTGACTAGAAAAGCAAAGCTCTCCATTTACTGATCTGGCTACATTCTGACCCTCACCTATGGTCATGAGGTTTGAATCACAACCTAAACAATAAAATCCTGCATACAAGCTGCCAAATGTGCTTCCTTCACAGGATGGCTGGGCTCGGCCTCAGAGATAGGGTGAGGAGCTTTGTCATTTCGGGGGAGCTCAAAGCAGAACTGCTGCTCCTCCACATTGAAAGGAGTCACTTGGGGTGGTTTGGGCATCAGATGCCTCCTGGATGCCACCCTTTAGAGGTTTTCCGGGCACATCCCACTGGTAGGAGGCCCCGGGGTGGACCCAGAAGGAGAGGGATGTCTGGGTTTCTCTCCTGGACCTGTCGCCTTTCAAACGATACAAGATGGATTTTACTTCATATCATAAAACCTGAAAGTTATTTCAATCAGAGTGATGGAGTTCAAAAACATGAGTAGGTTCATGATTTCACATCTTAAACTTACCAGTCAAATTAAAGCTGCTTTTCCATTCACTCTCACCACCACTAGCTTCGACTCTTGGGTCACTCTGTCAAAAACTCTGTGATTTTTTGATCCAACTTGAGCGCCGCTCTGATGTTAGAGCACAGGGCACATTCAGAGTTTGGCACTGCGACACTGAAAAGGACGTCCGCCGCTGCGGTCGTGTCTGTTTGCCTGTCAGATCGTCAAAGAAAAGTCCTGGCATCCCATTTACCAACAATCGATCGATTCATACAACGCAGATGTACAGGTGGAAGTTGTGGCTTTAAGCACCAAAATCTGTTTATTTTTCTTGTAAAGTAACAAACAAAGTCTCACTGACTAAACAGCTGTTCAACGGGTGCAGTAAAAATACGCAAACTTTAAGAGACGAGTTTTGAACCGCAGACTTGTTCAAATCAGGAACACGAGCTGTGAAACTTCTTAAAGCTGATTATCGTTAAATGGTTGTTGGTTTTGTTGTTGCACGTGTTCGTCTCTTCCTGTCGGCTCAGTAGCTGCTTGCAGGCTGTGGAAAGATTTGCATCTTATTTCCATACCTGCCTGTCACAACCAAAGAGACATCCTCTGGTTGTTGTCCCCAGGTGGACGCAGATGTTTGCATGGCCTTCTGTGTCCTCTGCCTCAAACGACGCAGACTGGTTTGATTCACAACAACAACACAATCAATAAAACAATTGATGTTCCATTTCAAATTGAGGATTCAGTGATTTGTAGAGTTAGCGAGGCAAAAATTTTGGGGTGTTGTCATTGACGATAATTTAGCATGGAAACAACATATAAATTCTGTTAAAACTAAAATATCTAAATCTATTGCAATATTTTATAGAGTTAGACATCTACTAAACGACAAAGCATTGTAGTTGTTGTATAATACAATTATTGTGCCACATTTGATTTATTGTGTTAATGTTTGGGGAAAAGCGTGTAAATCAATCAC
>JARVJN010000861.1:22984535-22995741 GCA_031763805.1 Argolebias nigripinnis | reverse complement strand
CACAGAGGAATACATTTTGTAGCGTCTACTAACTACCCCGCGCTCGGTGCGGATCATGTGACATGTGACGTAATGACGTCAGTGCGACATGATGACGTCACTACGAGTACTTGAGAGGGACAAAAAGACCTCGATAGAAGTTATAGGACTCGATCTGTCTATTACTCGGGTACTCTGTTAAAGCCCTACCGTAGGGTCATCCATGGGGAACTGATAGAGCAGAGCCTTCATAGTTTACACATATCCCATGAGAAATTTGACAAGGTGACCTGCTTCAAGGCCTAACGGGGAGTCAGATTCAGATAAGCCACAGTTGTTGATTTCTTCAGGCAGGTTATTCCTCGTCAGCCTTCAGTTCTGCTGGTACTTACAATATCCAAAACGGACAGATTTGTGAGCTTTCCACTGGTCCGTGCTGATTAGTTCCCTCCAAGGTCCCTCCAACATGCTGGCAAGCCCCAGAAGCCACGAGTGGCCTACGATTCTCATAAATTGCTTCTATCTTATGGTTGAGCTTGTAAATCAACTGAGTCTGAGTGCTTGAAGCACAAACCAAACCTGCACATAAGGTCGGCAGCTTTGCCATGGCCAAAACCACTGCCGCCCTCTTCTTTAATAGCCAATAACATATGTGTCCGACGGTGCCAAAAGCAGAAACCCTGCTATCATAAGTGCAATGATATAATGTACCGATCTGTACAGTGTAAACGTTGAAGCCATACATTCTTCACTGCTTATGATGTGTCATCTGTTCAAAATGCTCAGAAATAGTCTTTTTTTTATTTATTTAAACACACGCACACACACACACACATAGTGTATATATATCACGCATACACACTATCATTTGAGGGGAAAATGCTTTCCAGTGTTTCTGTTGTTAAAAGCATACAGTACTTTTCTCAAATTACGGGGGTAGCCCAAGATTAATTTATGACGGTGGAGGCCACCATTGCTCCATTAAAAACCTTCATTATTCTAAGCATAATTCATTTTGCAAGTGTATTAAGTTGTATTGTACAAAATTTTTTTTTAATTCTGCATAAAACTACTAACTGAAATCATTTGTATGGAATAATTCAATTAAGTAGTCTGCTTAAAAATAACTGAGTTATGTCCTCGTGTCTCAAAGGCTGATAAAAGTTAAATTAGTAGATTTTTTTAGAAAGCATAGGCGAAACATTCAATGAACAAGCCTGGTGAGAGCTGCAGAGATCACATTTGTAATGATTTATGAGCTAAAATTGCATCAAACTTCTCCAGTGAAATGTTATGAATCATTCTTTAAAGAACTGGGTCTGATAATTATAACAACTGATGGCAAAACGTTGGCCTCTTTGGCTGAATTTATTGTTTTACTCAAATACGTCATTTACTGCCAGGCTAGCAGTAACCCACTTAGCACCTAACAAGATGGCGGCCCAGCTTCTCACCTCAGCACACTGACCGTACTGTTGTTTGTGTGCCGTGGCAGCAGCGGCAGGTTTGGAGCCTGCTTCCTGCCTGCTCTCTGTAAGCAGAGCGACCTGCAGGTGTACGCCGCCCGATCTGGACTCAAACTGTGGAGGTCAAATGTCAAAGGTCAGGTGGAGGACACCCGCCTGCTCAAACCCCTCTTCAGCACTCAGGTACGAACGTCTCACCGACTCAGCTTACCTCAAAGATCTTTTTAATTATATTTTAGAAAGCCCACTGCCCAAGGCAAAAAGGGCAGTAATGTGTTTGTCCCTGTGCTCATTTGTCTGTTAGCAAAATATCTTTTGAAAAACCACTGGCTATAGTCAGTTTCACAGATATTGAGCTAAATTTCGATGTGGTTGTAGTACTACATATTCTGACGTCTTTTTGAGGTTTGATTAATGCTTCTGTCCATCTCAGATGCCTCAGTTTGAGTTGTTCTCTCGCCCCGGTCCGGTCGGAGCGTACCGCCCTGCAGATCGACAGCTCGGTCTGCTCGGCTGCTTCCTCAAAGAAGGTTGGATCCTCAGCTGGAACGAGTACTGCATCTACGTGCTTGACTGCCTGAACGAGGTAAGAGCTTCGGTTTCTGCGCGGCACTCGCACAGTTTTCTCTGGTTTTGCATCTTTTACCTTTTGAGATCATTTCTGTTGAACATCACCTGAAGCCATAATTGTTCTGTACATTTCTGCTAATTAATTACGTCTGCACACTTTGTGCAGTTTCAGCCGTTCATACATTAAAACATTCAGCTTGTTCAGGAGATGGGCACTACAAGTTTTGGTTTCTGTCATTTTCTAAATATTTAACTTAATTTACAAACATTTCCACGATAGAATTACATTACATCAGCTAATTGGCTCTATTTGTGTCTTCTTTTCATTTTTAGCTACTGTTTTGTTTTTTTAAGCTTTTAGCTATCCTTTACCTACATTTAGCTTGCACTTTGCCACATCTAACTAAACTTTTGCTGCTTTTAGCTACAATGTCTCTACCTTTACCCTCAGCTTCATTTAGCATTTAGCTCGTATTCTGATTCTTGTAGCTTTTAAAGGCAAACTCGTCAGCGTTTCCAAAGCATTTCTGTAGGGGTTGAAGGGGTTCCATGGAAAGGTTATGAAACTTCCTGTTTTAGCTGCTGTTTGAGGCCCTTTAGCCTCTGATTAGAAAATAGAGCTTAGTCATGACCACACTGATGAGCTGATGGCTAGTTGGGGCGGAGCCAAGAAAAAAGTGAATTTCTGCCGTCCTAAAATAACTAAATTTCAGCATGGTTAGTTTGATTTTTGTAGTTTAAACCTTTGCATCGCTGTCAGTTTTACATTATACAGTATCTACATGGAAGTCTAAGGTCGTTTGCAAGTGAAATGGTGGCGGCGGCAGCTAGCTGTTTCACTTCCTGCAGGAATATCAATTTACTATGACCCATATGGTCAACAGTGTAAAGCTTTCCCAGATAGGAGTCACCTGTTCTACCCAAACAACACTCTTCTTCTTTGAGCAGCACTGCTGTTGGCTTTCCGCCCTGGCATTGTACTAACACAACAGAATCTAGTGAAGAGCAGACGGTCACATCTGTCTTCTTTTTTTTTTTTTTTTCAAGTTTAAAGCTGTTTCTTTATTCCACGTTTAATTAAGGTCATAATCGGAGCGTTGGAAAGCTGTGGAGACATAGTGTCGGTGTCGGCTTGTGACAACGAAATCTTCATCCTGAAAGGAGACAGAGACATCATCCGTGTTTCCAACACTCCAGAGGGCGTCGCGTCCAACTGTGAGAACTACTACCACTGATAATAATGATAATAATAATAATACTGCAACAAATGTCACCCAAATTAAACATTTCCATTTTGCTTTTCCTTAGTGCCGCAGCTCTGGAGTCATCTGTCTTCACCTTTGACCTCGCCCCTCGTCCTCCAGCCAACCGGATCAGTGGGAACAGCTCAGCCAATCAGAACGGTGGCCATTATCGTGGAAGAAGGGGACAAAGAAGAGTTGGGTGGCAGCGAGAAGCTGTCTCAGGAGGGAAGGCATCAGGATGAGGAGGGGGAAGTGTTAGTGCAGGAGGCAGAGGAGCTGGACGACCAGCTGGAGGTACGAAACGGGCTAACTGTTCTGAGATCAGGACCCAAGTGTCGCGTGTGAACACATTTTGTAAACTAGACTGTCCCACCTATGGTCTGTGTTTGTCCAGGTGACTGAGCTACGTCGGCCGTCTGGTTCGTTCAGCAGCGTTTGTTGTCTCAGCAGCTCCGTCACTTCCTGCAGCAGTCTTCATGAAAACCCAGCAGCTTCTTCTTCCTGCGAGCGAAGCTTCAGACGCTACAGCGCCCCGCTGACTCAGGACCGGATGCAGCAGGAGCTGGTGGTGAAAGCCGTCCGAGTGAACAAGAAGAAGAGGAGACAGCAAGGCGAGTAGACGTGGACGGAGCGGACAGGCGGAGGGGACGAGGTGTGTTACGGTCTGTTTCTGTCCTCAGACGGCAGCAACAGGAACAGTCTGGTTGAGACGAGCTGCTCGGACTCCGTGTTCGAAGGCCAAGATGGCGACTGCAACAGCGAAGGCAGTGGGACTCCTCCGGTCGACCTGGCCTCGTTGAATGGCCTCGACGTTCAGAGCTGGAGTACTCTAGAGAAGGAAGCAGGGGATGAAGGTTCGGGTAAAGAGGCAGAACGTTCCTTCAGCCAGTCTGAGTGAGTACAGGAGGATCCTTGAACTCCTCATCGTCTTCCGGCTGTTCAAACTGCGTCACGTTTGCTTTCAGCTCCATCCTGGACCCCAGCTCCCTGCTCCTCCACGGCCTGGAGGATCAACAGAACCCAAGGAGGACCTCCGATCCTTGTTCAGAGGAACCTGCCGTCCTCCCAACCCCAGATGTAGACCAGCTGCTGGAGTGCTCCTTCTCCTACATGAAGAGGTCCGAGGAGGACGGCGGGCGGCCGAACGAGGAGCAAGAGGAGTTTCTCAGTCCTTTGGCTGAGTTCAAGAAGGAGACGGTACCGTTTGCTACACACCTGGACACTTTCAAATGTAGACATATGAAATGTTTAGACCTCCGTGTGTGCTCTTCAACAAGCCTCATTTGAATTCTACAACGTACAACTTTGTTTTCTTCATTGTGGATTTTCTCTGCTCCACATTCAGTGGTTCCCAGCCCTGGTCCCTGAGGAACACCATCTTGTATGTTTTGTTTCCGTGCTTTTACATCTGATTTGAATAAATGGGTGATCAACAGGCTTCTGCGGAACTTGATGGAGTAATTAAATCACTGAATCAAGTGTGATGGAGCAGGGAAACAACTTAAACAAGCAGGATGGTGTTCCTCAGGGACCAGAGTTGGGAACCACTTAGATGTCCCTCAGCAGGTCCCCCTCAGACTGTCTCCATCAACAAACTTCTGGCTGTTCTCAGACCACTCTTCTTCTTCTTCTTCTTCTTGGTGGAGTTTGGTAGTTTTCTGCTCGGACCTGGTTTTAATTGGAGTCCATAAACATGTGAGCCTAATTTGTCCAATCAGGAACCAGTTCTGGTGTGTGTGGGAATATTGTCGTGTTGGACCCAACTGTGTCCATGTTTCAACCGTCCAGCTGTTGGCTGGAGGTGAAGCAGAAGCAGTTGGAGGTGGTCATTCTTGCTTTGGACCACAACATGATGCTGCCACCACCATGCCCGACACCTGGTTCAGTATTCTGATGTCTGACTCCTCCAAATGGACTTCTTGTATTTGTGTCCAAACTGCTCAGTCTTTGTCTCGTCTGACCATCAAACCTTATCATAAGACATTTGGTTCGTCCATTGAGCTTGAAGGTTTGTCTTTGAGGGAGGACAGAGACACCAGTGGACAGGGACACTGGTGTTCCGGCAGTTTACAGTTCATGACAGTATTGTCTTGGTGTCTCCTGGGTCGCTCCTGAACATCTGAACGAGTATCCTCCCATTTGAGGAGGACAGATGAATGTCCGTCTGTCCAGTGAAGACTGTCAAATAAATCTAACTCTAGCTGCTGCAGTCGATCATGATCACTCATTAATAAACTGTTTTTCTACCAATAAATCACAATTAGAACATGCTCTAGTGGACCACTAAAATAAAATGTGTGTAAATGTCTCGTTTGTGTGAGCAGGAGGACCACCTGCCTTCCTCGGACGGTCAGGCAGACCAGATGTTTTATTCCACTGTGTCCAACCTGGACAGAAATCCAAGTGTCTCCAGTGACGATGACGACGATATCTACTGTCCTGGTCTTCCCAGTGGAGGAAATGTCGTCTCGTGTCCATCGAACGAGACTGAGAAGACGACAGACAGACAGACAGACCTGGACGCCCAGAACAGAGACAGGCTCAAACCTTACCAGGTGAGACAGGAGTCCAGTTCAGGAGGAAGACGTGTCCTTCAGGAAGGTCTCACATAAAAAAGTGGTGAATTTATTTTGCTCTCAAATGATATTTTCAATCAAAATTTCTTATTTTATTTGTAGTTGGCAGAAAGTTGGATGGGATACTCGGGTCCAGGATGTGGAATACTGAGCCTGCAGGTGACGGACAGGTGGGTGAACCCCATGTCCTCCGTGTGTCCAACGGGAGAACTTGAGGAGTCTAACCACCTTCCTGTGGTTTCAGGCACGTCTGGTGTCTGGATTTCAAAGGAGGACTGTTCTGCAGCGCTCTGCCTGAGACCGGACTCAACTGGCAACACTTTGAAGACAGTGTCCACCAGGTGGCGCTATCCCCTTCAGGTGAGCTGCAGACGTGTCCACCTGCTGTGGCTTTATAAATAAAATCCCTAATGCTGGGCTGGTTCAGGCTTTTATTTGCTGCTGAAAGTTTTTTTGCTATCCAGCTACTTCTGCTGATTTTGTGTTATTTTAGCTGCCCATAAATCAAAACATTTGGCTCGTTTGGGAGACCGGTGCTGTGACTTCACGTTTTTGTAACCATCCATCCATTATCTACCCGTTTATTCCATTTTGGGTCACAGGGTCGCTGGTGCCCATATCCAGCAATCAGAGTGTGAGGGCAGGGTACACCCTGGACAGGTCGCAAGTCCATCACAGGGCCACATTTTTTTGTAACTAATTAATTTAAAATATTTAACTTTCTTTCATATATTTTTCCACGAAATTCTCTTTAATTCCTTCAGAAACATTTTTCTCTTTGAAACTTCTGAACAAAGGTCTTCTATATCTCTTTATGTGCTACTATTAGCTTTTAGCTAGATTTTAGCTACCTCTTTGCTTTGCTTCCTACTAGTAGCGCTTTGCTCCTTTCACCTATTTAGCTAGCATTTTGTTTTTAAGCTTTTAATAAGCATTTTAATCCTTTAAAATTTTAGCTGCTCTTTTTGTCTACTATGTTTTAGCTATTCAACTACTTTTAGCCTTTTTCGTTTTGTGTCTTTGTAGCCTTTTGCTACTTTTAAATTTTAGCTGATTTTGCTTCCTTTAGGTTTTAGTTATAGTTCTGCTACTTATAGCTTTATAATATCCTTTTGTTGCCGTACCTTAGTGTTTTGATCCTTTTGCCTTTTTTAGCTAGCATTTTGTTTCCTTTAGCTTTTAGCTAGCCTTCTGCTACTTTTTTTTTTTTTTTTTAGGAAGCTACTTTTGGCTTTTTGCTAACTCTTTTCTACTTTTTACTTTTAGCTAACATTTTTGCTACTTTTTAAATTTAGCTTCTATTTTGCTTCCTTTAGGTTTGAATGTCATTTTTTTACTGTAGCTTTAAGCTAGTGTTTTGATCCTTTTTCCTTTTTACCTAGCATGTAGTTTTGTTTAGCTTTTAGATAGCATTTAGTTTATTTTAGTTTTTAATCTAGCCTTTTGCTACTTTTAGCTAACATTTTGCTACTTAGAAATTTTAGCTGCTGTTTTTCTTCCTTTAGGTTTTAGCTATTGTTCTGCTACCTTTAGCTTTTTGCTAGCTTTTAGCTACTTTAGCTTCTTGCTAGGCATTTACTTTGAGCATTAGCTACCCTTTTGCTGCTATTAGCTAGCATTTTTGCTACTTTTACTTTTAAGCTAGCATATTGTTACATTTATCCAATAATTCACAGTTGGGTCATCTGGACAGTTTCTTTTTTTTATAGAAACGTTTCACCCTCTAGCTGGAAGGCTTCATCAGTCAGAGGATTTTCTATAAAATAAAATAAAATAAATAAATAAAAGAAACTGTCTACATGACCCGATTGAGAATTACTGGATTTGGTACCTGGATGATTGAGCATGAACTTTCTTGCGTTGTTACATTTAGCTTTTAACTAGGTTTTTGCCTCTTTAGGCTGGACTTTTGCTGCTTTCAGCTGTAAGCTATTGTTCTTTTATTTTAGCTCTTAGCTTACTTTTTTCTATTGTTGACTTTTAGCTAGGCTTATTGTATACTGAGCTTATTGGTAGTGTCTTGCTCCTATTACCTTTTAGCTAGTGTTAGCTGTAACACCTCAGTTTTAGCTTCTTCAGCAGTTGTTTGGAACGGTCCTATAGCTGAGAGACTTGTCCCGTATAAATAAAGAAGTTTGGGCTCATGTAGCATTTAGCATTAGCTCAGTGCTAACAGTGTGTTGTTCTCCAGGTAATTTGCTGTGGAAGGTGGAGCAGAAGAGCATGACGGCGTTCGCTTGTGCCAAAGTGTTAGCTAAAGGAAAACGCCACTGGTACAAAGCTGTGGAACAGACGGCCTTCGTCGCTCTGAGCGATGACTCCGCCTGGATCATCAGGACCAACGGAGACCTGTACCTGCAGACAGGTAACGTCCCACCTGTCGGCGACGACGTACACGGACAGGACCGTGATATTCAGTTGGGATGTTAACATTTGCTTTCAGGCCTGAGCGTGGAGCGGCCCTGCGCTCGCTCCGTGAAGGTGGAGTCTCCGTGCGTGTTCAGCCAGGTGTGTGTGAGAGGCGGAGTCCTCTGGGCTCTGAGTGAACACAAAGCCTTGTTCTACAGAGAAGGACTGAACAGCTACTGCAGCGAGGGCGAGGGCTGGAAGTACGACACCGTCAGGTAGTAGTCAATCCAACTTCATTCGTAAAGATCTTTAAACACCACAGTGGACCAAAGTGTTTTATGACAACAGGAAATAAGACATGAATTAAACCACAACATTGTCACATGTTCCACAGATTAGGACATGAAGTGAGAACGTGTAAATATGAGTGTTGAACCTCACAAACTAACTTTATTTTATTCCGACTGCTGAACTACTTCAGCACACTTTTAGCTATTCTAATAATTTATAGATCAAAACTTTCACTTTGATCAGGGGGTGATGGCTAAAACCTTTGTTTTTTGTTACTTTTATACTTTTTGAATTTTTTTTGTTGATTTGCTTATAACTGTTTTGCTTTTTTTGTTTGTTTGTTTGTTTGTTTGTTTTTTAGCTAGGTTCTGCTCATTTTAACCTTTGGCTGTGGATGTGTTCATTTTAGCATATGTTCTGCTATTTTTAGCTTTTATCTATGGCAATTTTTGTTTTAGCCTTTACCTCTTGATTTGTTTAATTGTAGCTTTTAGCTGCTGTTTTGCTAACTTTAGCTTTTAACTACTGTTATGTTTTAGTTTTTAGCTTAAGTTTAGCTAATTTAATGTTGTTGCTGTAGTTTTGCTTACTTTAGCATTTAGCCTCTATTCTTTTCATTTTAGTTTTTGGCTTCTGTTATTTGTTTTAGATTTTAGCTACTATTCAAGCTCATTTAGGCTTTAATTGATTGTTTGCTTTTTTCTTCTTTTTTTTTTTTCACTTTTAGCTCTTATTTTGCTAGCCTTGACTCAAACTTTTGGTTTTAGCCTTTAGTTAATAATTTAAATTTAAATTTACTTCAGCTCTTAGTTTAAGTTATGCTAACTTTAACTTTTAGCTACTGTTGTGTTGGTTTTAGCATTTAGCCTAGCTAATATTAGCTTTTAACTTTTGTTTTGTTAACTTTATTTTGTTGGTTTGGCTAAACGTTTCAGGTACTTGAGCAGATTTCAGCTCTCGTTCATGTCTTTGGTTAAACGATCTGATCTTTTATTATGATCATGTCCTGGTCTGTATTTTACGTTAGCATGAAGCTAACACTTCATTCACTGTTTGTTGGTGTTTAAACCTCTGTGGTTTCTGGATCGAAGCGTTTCAGACCCTGTGTCTGTTTGTGGTGCAGTGAAGCTCAGGGTCTGGAGATGATCTGTATTTCTCTGGGAGACGGTGGAACCGTCTGGGCACTAGATGCCAGCGGCAGTCTCTGGTTTCGAACCGGCATCTGTTCATCCAAACCGCAGGGCAGCGACAACCACTGGTGGCAGGTATGGAGTCCAGCTGCAAACATCTTCACCAAGACCTTCGTATCTCGTCCAAGTGTTGGGTTTTGTGTGGTGTTTGTGTTGAGCAACCATTCGTTGTGGTTTCACGGTTCTTATCCTCCCCATCAGATCAGTATTTCGGACTACGTGGTCTTCGATCAGGGCAGTTTCTTCCAGACGTTGCTACAGGCCACACAGAGCATCGCCACGGTAACCAGAGCGCCGATGGACCGGGTGGTTGCCTTTCTGTCACAGCACTCTCAGTGCCAACCCAGCCTTGTCAGTGCCAACGGGAGTGGAGTTTGGGTGGCTTCAGGACAGAACCAGGTGCACCTGGCCCGCGGCAGCCTCGTGGGTCAGTGGAGTCCAGTACCGCAGAGCAGTTCGGCTTGTTTTCGTTTGTGGCTTCTTAAATACATTCTAATTGTGGGTTATCAGGAACTTTCTGGCAGAATGTCGTCCCCAGAGGAACGGTCTCAGCCACCAGGTGGACCTTCATCACATCTTCACCTGTTTGTCACGGTGAAGGTAACATACCTGGACCAAACCCTGAGCTCAGCAGCTTGACACAGTTCTCTCAGCGTTTCTTGTGTTTCAGGTACATTCCTGTGGTTGGCTCAAAGCAGAAAGGACCTGTTCTGTGTTCGGGATCTGGATGGAGAACTTCGCCCCTCCTCCGTCGCTCTTCCACCTGAGGTAAAAGCTCCTGCAGGGTCTCTGCTTCCAGCTCTACTGGTTTCTGGTCCCTCTCTGATGGTCTGTGCTCCTCTTGTCTCCTCTACCTGTGAGCTCAGATGGAGGTGACTCACCTGTCTGCCTGCCATGATGCTTTGTGGGGTTTGGACAGCCACGGCCGAGTCAGCATTCGATCCTTGTCTTCTTCTTGTCCCATCGGTCTTCATTGGACCCCCTTGGACCTCAGCCAGCTTGGTAAGTCTCTCCAAGTCCAGCAAGCAAACGCCAAGTGTGTCGTTTTAAAACTCAAAGCTCAACTGATCTGCCTCATGAAATTCCCCTAAATTATATCCACACCTTAACCCTGACCCTTGACTTTCAGCCCCCACCTGATCCCTGACCCATACGCAGGGCTTAATTTGTAAACTGATCGATTCCGAAACGCAAATAAATAAAGTAAATGCAGTTTCCTGCATTTTATTGTATTTTAATGGGTTGTTAAACATCTGTGTTTACCTACATTTGCAAAGACTTCACTTCTGTCAAGCATCCACTTCCCGACAGTTTTGAGCCCGATTCCTCCGTCTGTTCATGGCTGCTGCCTGTGGGCTCCTGTCCCTGTATGACTGCCCAGTTAGCTGAGCACTCACCCCCACCACTCTTTAGGAGCAGAGATTTTTCCAAAGGGTGGAAATGCTTACTTAAAGAGGCAGCTCTTATGTGATATTAAGAAGCTCTGAAGTGGCTGTTGTGTTTAAAATGAGTGTTTATGTATTTTTTTTCAGTTTCCATAT
>JARVJN010000861.1:22862779-22875324 GCA_031763805.1 Argolebias nigripinnis | reverse complement strand
TAAACATCAGGACAGGTGTAAACATCAGGACAGGTGTAAACATCAGGACAGGTGTAAACATCAGGACAGGTGTAAACGTGGCGTGCAGTGGGTTTTAGAGTCTGAACAGAACCGAGCCCCCACCTGGCTGCCGCCGTGCTCCGTGTCGATGTATCTCGGCATGGGGAAGCGCGCGTGCAGCAGCTCCTGAGCGTCGTCCACCGGCGCCTGAAGCAGATGTTTGAAGTTCTCGTACTCGGGCATGTCTTGATACCCCGCCTTCCTCCACTGAGCTACAGTCTGAAGCAGAAACACGACGATTAGATGCAGGTTTGATACCAGAGCTTCCTTTTACTTCACTCAACAGAGGAAACTTAAGACTCATGAATCTCTAATCAGGATAATCACTGTGGGAGAAAAAAATCACTGTAATGCCACTTGATTGTTGATATGTGCTGCTGACTATCCATGTTGCTGATCTTTTTCATTCATTCAATCTTTATGTAGACAAATAAGTCACATTGAGCCTCGAAGACTCATTTACAAGTGAGACCAGTTTAGACAGTCAAAAAGTAGTGAAACTGGACACATGTAGGAATCTTATGCTGCTGATTTAATTCATGTTGCTGTGTTCATTCATACTCATCTGCTCATAGACTCATGTTCGTGCTGCTGTTGTTTGGCATATTGTTTTTGTACTATTACTACTTAGTGTATTCTTAGTTCATATTGTTTCTTAGATCTTATTACTGTTTTTCTTTACAATGTATACTTTTGATGGATGTAACTGGGACCCTGTGTACACAAGTTCATTCCACCACATGTTCCACATGTGGTGCGAACGACAAAGAAACTTTGACTTTTAAACTTGTTACACAAACAGACAGCTGCTGTTCTGTTCTTTAAAAACAAAAACAAGAGGAATTTTATTACGTTACATGTTTGAAAACTCAGATTTGTTTAAGTTAGTCTCAACCGTTCACTTTAACCTTTACATAATTTTTATGCTCAGATGATAAGAATAAAGATATTATAGTTATTTTCGACATCGTTTTGATTTTTTCTGACCTGGTTGGACATAAAGATATTTAAATAGCTGAACACATCTTCCCGGTTTCTCGTTTCTTTAACTAAAATAATGATAACACATTTATTAGAGATCTAGAACGAAAATTAAAAGTTTTGGAAAGTCATGTTAAAAATGTTTGCCGTTACATTTGCGACGCCTCAAGCGGTGCAGCTTCACTGGGTGTGGTGCGTACCTCTCCGTGGTAGATGACGATCTGGAAGAACGTGTCCATCAGTAGGATTCGGTCTGGCAGGATGCTGCTGCTGTCCAGCAGAACCGGCTGAAACGTCAACGGATCAACAAGATTAAAACTACGAGTCAGCCTGGGTTAGTCCAAAGAGCCAGACGGAGGAGCACCCACCTCAGGCGGTCCGCTGAAGGAGTAGGCGTAGAGAACGGGCTGGATCATGATGAGAGCTTGGGTCAGATCTTGTCTGTTGAAGTGATGCCTGTAGTACGAGCTCTCGTCAGGGCTGTTGTTGAACACCTGCAGGAACGGAGAGCGCCGCAGGTGGAACATGAACTGCAAACAGGAAGTGACGGGGTTAGACTCGCATCGACCGGCAGGCGGATTATTCTGGGGCTCGGATCACCTGAGGGTAGAGGGAGAACGTCTCGGAGAACCTGAAAGAGTTCGGGTCGTCCTTGTGGTAATCTCCAAACTTCTGACACTGAAAGCAAGCAGACGTAAATGAGCCTCGCCGCCTCGATGCCGTTAACGACCCGAGTCGGGCTGGTTTCACTCACCAGTCGGATCAGCTGTCTATCCAACCACCTGAGGACATCCGGACCCTCCTCCGTCTCCGCCCGGTACACCGCCAGCCTCGCCATCAAGAGGGCAGCCGCCTCCTGATCGAAGGATGCTGCGATACTCTGGATCTGAGTCTGAGCATCGGCCCAGCTGAAACAAAGGGAGGGACGAATCAGAACCTTTGGGTTTACACTCAGACCTGTTCAGACACGACACCAGCTCCCAGTACGACTGGTCACACCATGCACACCTCAAACTGATAAATCACCTGAACTCTTAACCCCAATGATCAGTTTATGTTCCTGACAGCATAAATAATTTGTAGAGCTATTGATAGACTTAATGAGCGTAAATTAGAGACAATTGGGTCAACACGTGACCAAAAGCTGCTCAGATTGTTGTTCTGTTCTCAATCTGACTCCCAAACAGCCTTGGAAAGGGGCTGACTATCAAATTTCTCCTGGGTCATGAGTAACCGAGGACAACAACTGCATCTATCGCAGAGAACTGAGGCGTAAAGGACGATGGTCGTACTTCCTGGCAGTCGTGGTGACTCGGATGCGTCTCTGTCCAGATGAGTGTTGGTACTGAGTGACGAACTGGATCGCCCCGCGGCCACCTTGAGGGATCGGAGCGTTGTGCTGCAGACAAACAACAAACAGGCAGATCAGGTAATGACGTCACTTCAACACTGTAGAGATAAACGACATGTGGTGGAGGTTGACCTTTTTCTTCTAGGGTTCAACTCTGAAGGGGCTCTTGGAAAGACACACATCATTATTCCAATAGAGAAGCACGGTGGTGGCAGCATCATGATGTGGGCTGTTTTTTAAAGCAACAAACTTGTTTAAAGTTTATAAAAACATGTTCGCTCAGTGGACGACGTTTGGCACAACCAGGACTCGCCGCTCGGCCACACCGAGCAAAGAGGGAAGGTTCTTGGTGAACGAGAACCTCGTGCTCACTGATCAATCTTCAGAGATCTCGTGGAGATGGGACTGAGTTCTAGAAGGACAACCAGAACTGCAGGTCTCCCCTGATCCACGTTAAGGTCGTCTTCTTCATGCGCTCTGCTCATAATCCCTTTGGAAGGTGGAAAATCTGTCCAGCTCTGAGCAGCTTCCCAGAATAAAAAACACACACAAACCATGATGCTGCCATCACCGTGCTTCACTGTGGAGATGAGGAGGAGCAGTGTTGGGCTTGCTCCACATATTGAGGTAAAACTGTTCAATCTTGATTTCATCAGACCAGAAAATCTGATTCCTTTTGGTCTGAGAGTCCTTCAAGCTGCTTTCAGGTGTTTTGACTCTGCCATAAAGTCCCAGCCAGAGACTTGGACCCCATCAAACATCCTGAAGGGACTTAAATGGCTCCACCATCCAAATGGACAGAGCCTGAATGGATTCTGAACATCCCCAAACCCAGCTGGGCAAACCAAAGACTCGAGGCTGACACTTTTTCCAGAGGTTCCTCAGTAACTAACCTCACGGCTCTTTTCTTTTTATTAAATTCCATCAAGAATCATTCATACCTTTATTCTTTCGCCAGGTGTTTCTGAGCATCAGAGATGACCCGTGGCCGGTGTAAACTTACGAGTCATTATGATGCAGCACTTTAATCTCAGCGCATGAGAACACAGAACAAATGCAGCCTGAACGCAGCAAGCAGAGGTCTGAAGTTCAGGAGCACGGTAATTACACACCTGCACACCTGTTATTACCCGTCAGGCCCTGTGACACGTGTGCAAACAAACCTGCACGGCCCATCTTGGCGAGGACACTAATCTGGTCCATAAACCTGATCCAGACTTATTTTTGTCCTGATCTCCTTGTTTTTATAAAAACTTGTAACCAGGTCACGATGTGGGTTAAAAACTGAAACGAGGTCCAGATGAAACGTCCTCCCTGTAACGACTGTCCGCAGAAACACCAACAGGATATTGTCCCATCAGACCGTGTTGACTTTACCGCCAGCAGATCATTGTGTGTTTAAAGTAATTCTGTTTATTATCTCAGCAGGTGATGGACAGGTGTGCCATGGTAACGCTCCCCACGCTCGCCCCCCCGCGGTCACCTGCTTACACCCAGAGATGTGTCGAGAACAACACAGGGAGCATTTCCCGAGGACTAAACTGGACCGACTCGGTTTCAGCTGGAGCTGAAAACACCAAGAAACAACGGATTTAAAGATAAACTAGTGAAAGAGCCGCAACACGTCTTCAAGCTCCTTCTGCCGAGTGATGCGCCAACAGAAGCTGCCTGCCTGCCGTGACTCATCAAACCTTAAATAAGCTCAGGTGATCCCATCGTCATGTGAGGAAAGGTCCAAGCATCGCAGACTCACAGGTTCTGGACCTTCAAACGCCACCGGGGATGACTCCAGTTCAGCTTCTGAGGTTTTCTCGCCAACCAGGACAAAAACTGCCAAAATGGTTTCTGTTTCTTCGTCAGGTCTCCACTCAGAAACACAACCACCATCGGTTTGGAGCTTGTTTGGGTAAATAATGCGACTGTAATCTGCTCCAATCCCTTCCTTGGCTTCAGAAAACCGCCTCCAGATGACGGTTTCATCTAACCAGGAGCCAACAAACCAAGCCGAGGTTCTTGAATATTTACAAACGTCACATTCAAACACTTTCAAGGTAAGTTTTTAAGAGTTTCCAACATCCTACTTTAAAAATACTTTATCTGAAGATCACATTTTACACATTATAACAAAATTAATCCTAATTTTGGTCCTTATCCGATACTAACTCCATAAAGCTGAATGTGCTTTTGGTTTTCCCGGCACATTTACTTTGATTTTCTTAGATCATTTTTAAGCCAGAAAAGCTTCATGTGTTTAAATCCTCTTTGTGGATGTGCTGCAGTTAAAGGTGCTGTAAAAAGTTTCTGTTTCTGCAGGTGGTAGTTGTCAGCTGGTCGCCAATTTTGCATTTCAAGGACACATTAACCTTCAATAGGAGAAAGAATATTGTGCATATTTTGTTTCTTTATCTGTTTTTAAACAGTCTTCATGACGTTGTAAAATACTGTATAAAGTACAACTTTCAAACTTTATCCAGGTTATATGAAACGCTTTTTGCTCACACAAACGCTCTCATTGCAGGAGACGTCAGAGAATAAAAAAAAAAAATCATTATTCTACATCTAACACTATTCTCAATCAAAGTTTATTGTTGTTTTTTTCCAAAGCTGGTGATGGAAATGGACGACCAACGAGTTGATCTTGTGAAGGCTGCTTGGTTCATCTACAGAACTGCATTAAGCCCGGTTCTTTTTTTTTTTTACGAGTGGGATCCCGTTCTTAATTCACGCTGCTCTTTAGCGCTACGAGTCTGTTTAACTCTCAGATCTGTGTCCAGTTCTGCCGGTGTCCTCTGAAGCCTAAACTGCTGCACACACAGAGGTGGCCATGTCTGTCTGAGCACGTTCAGTTGCAGTTTCAAGCTCTGTGGAGCTCAGCGGACGTCGTTCAGACGTCACTTTTGAACGTTCGACAGCTCAGTCGGCGTCTTTAAATCAGCCTCTACTGGACGTTAAGGACACTCCGGTTGTAATCAGTTTTATTTGTCATCCTCAGACTCCGTCTAAAGATGGCCGGTGCTTTGGGAACGCTGTACGCTGCGCTCTTGGTTCTGTCAAGTGCTGCCTCCATCAGTGGCAACCTTCTCCTGCTGCTGGTGCTCCTCCTCAACAAGGACCTTCAGTCCGACACGCTGGCCTTCCCCCTGAGCGTTAGCCTCAGCGACCTGGCTGTCGGTCTTTCCACCATCCCCTTTGCAGTCCACAACACGTTGAACTGGCCCGTCGCGTATCCCAGCAGGAGTGCCCTCTGTCAGGGGAGCGGCTTCATCTTCCTCCTCTTGCAAACCTCCTCCATCCAGTCCCTCACTTTGGTCACCATCGACAAGTTCACAGAGATCTGCTTCGCCCTCAGTTACCGCAGCATCTGGACAGCCAGAAGAAGCCGAGCAGCGCTGGTTCTAGTCTGGCTCTTCAGCCTAGTGAACGCCTCTCTGCCGCTCTTGGGTTTCGGTAAATACCACTACAGCAAGTCCCGGTTCCTCTGCTGCCCGGACTTCACTCCTGACAGCAGGGACTTTGTGGCGCTGTGGATGACGTTTGGCATCGTGGTGCCGATCCTCTTCATGTGCTTCCTGCACGGATACATAGTCTACGTGGCGAGAAAACAGGCGCGGAAAGGAACGTTCATCTGCAACGAGCTGCACTGCTTTCATGTTCCGGCCAACAATTATCTGAGAAGCTCCATCGTGATCGTCACAAACTCAGGTGAGTCCATCGTCTAACCTCAGGTGTCCTTCCAGTTCTGACAAACTAATGCTTCATTACCACCTTTAGACCAGAGGGCGTCCAATCCTGGTCCTTGAGGGCCACCGTCCTGCATGTTTTAGAGATTCCTCTGTTCCAAGACACCTCATTTGAATCATGGGGGGCTAACATGTTTCTGCAGAACATGAAGAGGTAATTTAACCATTGAATCAGGTGTGATGGAGCAAGGAAACATAAAACATGCAGGATAGTTGGACACCGCACCTCCCAACCATTTGTGACCATAGTCTTCTGTTTGGCTGCAGTGAGTTTGCTGGTCTGCTGGCTGCCGTACATCTCAGTGTGTTTGTACGAGACCTTCAGTGGTCAGCGGAGTCCAGCTACGTCCTCCGCCCTCTCCACCTGGCTGGTCCTGACCAGCGCCGCCCTCAACCCTTGGATCTCCTGCATGACGCAGACGTAAGTACGACTTCGCGGCTCGTCAGGGGAGCAGAACTGATCAAACGTTTAGCTCGACTGGCTTGAGGCGGTGCCCAGAAGGTCGAAGCAAACGGAAGATCTGACTGCGTCTAAATTGCCGTCAATGCAACTGATTGTGATCCGGCTCACCGTCTGCCTCTCTAACTCCAGCAGGTACAGGGTAGTCGTGTTTCGGGGTTTCAGAACATTTTTTCAGAAGAGTTCTGGGATGTCTCAGGGGCTGCACCCTCGGAACGCTCTCTTCCACCTCAACGCGGCCAACAACATCAGCGCAGCGACCATCACCGTGGGAACACATCCGTCAGTGATCCACTCAACCTAAACCACTGCTGAACCCGCAGTCCAGAGACGAACGGCTGCTGCTTCTGCCGAGTCCAACAAAGCTGATGACCTGCGTCCATCAACGTGCATTCTGGGAAATAAATCTCACCGTACACACAAAGTAATGACCATCTTTTTAGTCCATCTGCAGCGTGGACTGAGCGCGCAGTTCTAACAGGCGCAACAAAAACTGAGAAGTTTAAATGTTGCATTTCTTCAGCTGTTCCGCTTCCATCACGCTCTGTAGACGTTAGAGACTGAATGTTGAATCAGCTTTCACACTGTTGATTTCCTGTAAATCCTTTATCCGTACGTTTGTTGCTGTCTAACTACTGCTGCAGACTTTGTGCTGTTTTAGCCGTTCATACATCAACACGTTCACCTCATTCTGTAGATGACAGCTACGACTTCTGGTTTTTGTAACTTCAGTTCAAATTTGAAAATTATTTATTAATCATAGAGGGAAATTAAATGTTGTAACTCATCATACTGGTTTCATTAGAGTTGTTATAGATGCTGATGGCTGAACTTGCATAGGTTTCAAAATATTCAACTTGATTTACATTAAAAAAATAAATTAAAAAAATGCTGAGATCTCTTCAATCCCTTCCAAAATTTTTTTTTTGTTGTTGTTGTTGTTGCTCCTTTTAGCTTTTATTCATTTATTTTTAGCTTTTAGCTATGGCTTTGCCAACCTTCACTTTTAGCTACGGTTCGGTTTTAGCTACAATTTAGGTACATTTGAGCCAATTTTAGCTTTTAGCTATGATTTAGCTCATTCAAGCTTTTAGCTACGGTGACCCAATTTTAGCTTTTAGCAATGGTTTAGCTAACTCTAGCTCGGCTACAGTTTAGCTAACTTTAGCCTTTAACTCCAGTTTAGCTAATTCTAACTCTTGGCAATGATTTAACTAATTCCAGTTTGTAGACATCGTTTAGCTAATTCAAGCTTTTACCTACGATTGTCAATTTGAGCTTTTAGCTACATTTGAGCATTACATACTTACATTTTAGCTAATTCTAACTCTTGACTATGATTAAGCTAATTCCAGTCTGTAGGTATTGTTTAGCTAATTCTATTATTTAGCGTCAGTTTTGCTAATTATTGCTCTTATTGAAAAGATTTGTGCTTTTTGTTACATTTGAGTTCATTTCACCACCTGTTCTGCTTGTTTTAACTTCAACTTTTCATTCATTAATGAACTGCGTTGAAGTCACTCAGCGCTCCCTCTGCATTTAGAAGAAACTATATAGTTTTATAATACAGATCTAAAGCTCAGTGTATGGAACCAGAACCTCAGATTTTTTTCTATCTAAGCCTTATTAAATTATTCTACAAGTTGACATCCCATCTGCTTTAAAAAAAAAAAAAAACACACACTATACTGTTTATTTTTTTGCTGACACAAATGCAGATTCACCAACAAATTGTACATCTTTTCACGGCGTCTTTAGAAAGGGATATATAAGCTTCAGTTATTGGGCAGGTGGTCATAATGTTGTGGCTTTGCCTTTATTTTTTCTAGAATCTCAAGTAAATATTGAAGTGAGCCTGTCTCTGTTGAGGTTCGTCTAAATACCACTTTAACAACCAAACATTTATTACGCGGATCTCGGGTGAACATTTTGTTTTTCTTTCAAATATTAACTTTAGACCCGTTTACTGCTCAACATCGATCCTTCAGATCAATCAAAGACCCCCTTCACTGTCCAGGAAAGGTGAGGTTCTCATACCTGGTTCACAACTTCGTAGTACAGCGCCAGCGTGGTGTTCGGGTCCAAACCGCAGATCTTCCACTGACACGTTCCTCCCGTCCCGATTTCCTGAAACAAAAAGTTAGAATTGTTACTTTTACCGTGTTAAACGAAACGAAAGTGAACAATAACTACTTCCTGACTTTATGAGTGCTTCACTGCACAGAAAATATTCTGTCAGTGAAAACAGCTTTTATAGATCACCAACTTTAAATACCACAGTTAATCATCAAAGTAGAAAACAGAGAATGTTTTTTTTTTTTTTTGCTACGTTGCGTGTTTTCGTCAACTTTTCACCAACAACTAAACAGACCAACGGGCCTTATGAGCCCAGTAACAACAGCAGTCAGCCGTCTATTGACGCTAAATGAAGGCTAACAAGACGCTGAAGGACAGTAGGTGCTTCAAGACAACAGGAACCTTTACGCATTTCCTAGAACCATGCCAGCAAGTTCCCCGAGGAGCTCCAGTTCTCAGTTATTAAGGTGCTTTTGGACTAAACGGTTCAGTAAACTGAGGGTTTTAAGAACTGTCAAGTCTCACGATGAAGCAGGTTTAAGGACCTACATCAAGATTTGCTCAGGCCAGAATTTTCTGAGCAGACTTTGATGCTAAAAACATACAAACTACCACAAATACTAATACAATTAATAATGTTTGTGAAGCTGCACAGCTTTAAAGTTAAAGATCTAGTCGGTATCTCTCAATCTCACACAAAAAGCTCCGGCTCCTTCCCCGGCAGAGAGGTGACGTTCCATGTCAGGATCAGAGCGTCAAGGCCTCCACTGCCACCCAAAACAAACCACACAAGACCTGAACGGCTCCTCCTGCAGGTGATGGACCCACAGGAAGACAAACCCATGCAGCTCATCTGGGCCCCATGGGCAAACAGTTACCAGGTGATAGTTGAAAACCCCCTCCCCCAGAACTGGCTCTAGGGTGGGGCCTTGACAACCCACATCTGGGCAAGGGACGTTGAACTCCTTGCGGTCTTCTGTCCATACGAGTACCGTCAGTGGTTCCCAACCCTGGTCCTTGAGGAACACCATCCTGCATGTTTTAGTTGTTTCCTGCTCCAACTCACCTGATTCAGTGATTTAATTACTTCATCATGTTCTGCAGAAGTCTGTTAATCACCACTTCATTCAAATTAGGTGTGTCAAAGCAACTAAAGCATGTAGGATGGTGTTCCGCAAGGACTAGGGTTGGGAACCACTAATACCCCATGTCTGGCCCACCTGACCAGCGGACAGCAGCACTCCTAGGATCATTCAGGTGCACAGACTCCACTGAGGAGATCTGTTGGACCTAAGAGTTCCTATCATCAATCTGATAAGTTTTCAAAGGAGAAGCTTCCCAGTTCCAAAAACACTCAGAGAGCCCTTTCAGACTGAAAACACCGTCTGTAGTAAATCAAGTTATTGTCTGTTTGTGGGGGAGTGTCATTAAGTAAATTAATGATAAGGACTCGTACGTTCTCAGATACACAGGACCCTTTGGCGTTCAGAGACACACATGGACCGATTGCTCCGCACACTTTGATTTCCCTGGATGTCTGAAAGAGAAAAACACGGCAGCTTTAGTTAACTCGTGAGCTGAACGCAGAGCTCCCGTTTCCTGTGTGGCTCCCGTTGTACCTTGACCTCCAGCGTGGCGGCGAAGGCCATCTTGAACGATCCCTGGACGTCTTTAGTGAAAACTCTTTGGAAGGTTTGTTTGAACAGAGACGTGTTGAAGGAGTCGGCCATCACCATGTACCCCCTGACAGACAACAACATTGTCACGCGTTACACCCATACCCGTCTGTTGGCAGAATATCCGTAGCTGGCTTTGGTTAAAGGCTTCTGAAACCTACCCGGTGTGATTGGGGCAACATTTCATCTCCAGCAGGCCCGTCTGATCCAGAGCGCAGGCATAGATGTCGATGATGTGACCGTTGGTGGACGCTCTGTTGGCGAGACTCTCAAAGTGCTGCAACACACACATTACCACAGAGTTGGCCACTTTTAACAGGCTAGAGCTAATTAACTGATCCCATCATCATGGGCTTGTGTCATTAGTTTGGGGATTTGATTTGAAACATTTGAGAGAAACTCAACGGCCATACAGCAGAAGGAACAAAATTATAAAAACATTGTTTTGATGTAATAACTCTAGAACTGTAGAAGTAGCATAACGTTTCTGGGAGTACAAAGTTTTAATGCACAAATTATGAAAACTTTAGGCCTTTTTCACACAGGAACATTTTACCCCCCAACTAAAAAATACAAACAACCAATTTGTTTGTCATTTCTAAAAAATATCCCAATAAATAAGTCTCTAACTGTTTTCATCCACACAGAATCATAGAAACGAAGCAAAGGGACGCAGTAACAATGACAGGCCTGTAGGTGGCACTGTACCACGTTTAACAGGAAACGACGTGGAGCACAACGCTGACACGTCCGGTAGGAACTATAATCTGAGTAATTATACTGTAATATTTATAATATATATCTGTTTACAAGAAATACAACATGAGGATGGCGAAAACATTCAAAGAACCCAATCCATCACCAGGATGTAGAACTTCTGCTTCGTGTCAGTTTAAACTACAAGACCACCAAGGTGCAGGACAGTGTTGACTGGGAGTCCTGTCTGTCTAAATATGAAGACATACATATATTTCATGCAAGGGACAGCTGGAGGGAAGCGACCAACACACATCAAGCTAAAGTCTTTCCACACAAGTTTTAGTAAAAACACTTCCTTCCTTCTTTTTGTAAATGTGTGCTTAATGTAACAGTTTGTATTATTCAAAGGTCAATAAATTATGGTAAAAAGGCATGTTAGCTTGTTAAAATTTGGTAATAAGGAGTTTTTCATGCTTTATTCAAAGCTGTTATTGTTTATCAGCCTTGTTGTTTTGTTGAATTAAGGATTTGAAGGTTTTATGGTCATAGGACATTACATTAGTCCTAATAAAGACACGTTTTAATGTGTTTAAAGTTTGTTTTTGTTTTCTCTCCCCAAAAGCTGCAGGAGTAGCGAACCAATGGAAATGATAATAAAACTAAAATAATCCAGTACTTTCTAAAAAAAAAAAAAAAAAAAACTAGTTAGGTACATGTTCCCAGAACTCTCTTACTTTTGTAGCCTTCTTCATGAACTTGGCATTGTCCTTCTCAATGTCGTGCCAGGACCTTATGGGGGTCTTCAGCTCGTCCCCCACCACCATGCCTGGTCCTTGCGTAGCTGGGCCCCCGATAAACGTCATAATTCGGGCCCCGGTGTTCGGGAACGTGCACTGAGGACAAAACGTGCCCATCAGACTCGGTTTTACAGCTTTGTTACACGGAGCCATGAACCTTCACTCCTCACCTCCAGAAGTCCCACAGCGATGGACATGGCGACACCCAGGGAGCGTAGGGGCCTCTTGCCCTGCGTGACGGGCCAGGGGTCCCGCTGCAGCTCGCTCAGAAGGTCCGTCAGGTTCATGTCGATCTTCTGCACAGGCTGCAGGAACCTGTGGGGGAGGGGACACTGAGGAACCTGCAGAACACGCCTAACAGGAACATATTCCCACAACAAGAGTTTACCTGTTGGACAGAGGCTGCTGGGGCGTTTGAGGACCTCGACCCTGAGCACCGGAGGATTTAGTAAGACCGAGCATCTCCTGTAAGAAACCTTCAGTTAGAAACCTGCAGAACCTGAACCACAAAAAAAAAAAAAAAACTGTTTTCATATATAGGTGGTCCTCGAGTTACTGCGATTCTGTGTTACAAACGCATCTTATGAATAAAAATATAAAAATAAAAAAATAAATATTTTTTGGGGGTGGGGGGTTAAATGTTCTTGATTTCATGTGTACAGCACTTTGTTGCAGCTGTGGTTGTTTTAAATGGCTTTATAAATA
>JARVJN010000861.1:22654720-22667358 GCA_031763805.1 Argolebias nigripinnis | reverse complement strand
TAAATCAAAATTAAATTGATTTATCATTTTGCTTGTACAAACGAACATAGTTGAATGATACAACATATATATGTTGATCACTTTTATGCATAGTTCACACATCATGTCAGTGGACCTTTAAAATTTGAGTGTATTTGGTCTATTTGATATTTTTGCTCTTTATCGCCCGCTGCCGCTGAAACATGAAGACGGATTGTTTTTTTCTACTACATAAACCCCTGGATGTTTTTTTATTATTTTTTTTGAACCTGTCAAACATTTATACGGTAATTAATAGCACCACTTTGCAGTCAGCCACAACCAACTGACTTTTAAAAAAAGCATTAAAATGGCTATAACACATCCCTTCTCAGCAAAAGATGATCTTACTATAAAACCAACATGGAGGGTGGACGATGTGAATTTCCTCATGAAATGTTGACGCTTCAGTTAAACAGCAGTTTTGTTGCCTCTGGATGTGAAGCAGGATTCTCATGGATGTCTTTTCTCTCTTATCTAAAGACTTCCTGGACAGTTGCCGTGCCAACACTCTGCTGGCAGAGCTAGATGACGAGGAGGACCTCCCAGAGCCCGATGATGACGACGACGAAAACGAAGACGACAATCAGGAGGACCAGGAGTACGAGGAGGTTTTGGTACGTGTGCAGGTTTTGTTCTCTTCCTTGGACGAATGCCGTATCGGCTCCGACACGCTCAGACCGAAGTCACGGGCACGTCTTAAACTGTGTTCTGCCTTGCAGGAGGAGGAAGAGTATGAGACTAAAGGAGGACGCAGGAGGACGTGGGACGATGATTTTGTCCTGAAGCGTCAGTTTTCTGCTTTGGTCCCTGCCTTTGACCCCCGACCAGGAAGAACGAACGTCCAGCAGACGACCGACCTGGAGATCACAGCACCAGGTACACACAAACCCCTGAATCTTAACCTGTTGAATTCTTTAAACTTTGACCTCAGGCTGGCATGAAACACTCCACACTCTCAGAATAACACGAATTTATTGCGTAATCTGCACAAAATGTAAAAAGATTATAATTTGTTGGGAAACTTAGAAGTAGAACTTTGCGTCTGTCAGAGGTTTTATTAACGTTATTAATTTGTTTTTAATTATTTGAACTGTCCATTGTACAGGGTGAAATAATTATACAACACTTAAGTTGATTTGTTTGCAAAAGTTTGTATTTATTGTGCGTTTTCTCTCCACACAGTCGCAACAATTCCTGGAGTGTTTGCTGGCTGAGAAAAAATAGATTTTTTGGGGTTTTGGATCAATCGGTTTATGTTGGTCATGCAGAAAACTGGCCAGTTCTGGTCCTTTTTTAATTTTCTGTGCAACTCAAACTAAAACTGCACAAGTTATCCTTAACATATGAATAACAGTCTTTGTCTGAACACTACCAGAGGAAAGTTGAGATGCCAAATGTGTCCAAAATGTCCATCTGGTGCTGTGGAAACACCATAATTTAAAAGTACTGTACAATCCTTGTTTCAACAAATCTACACAGCGTCTTGTAAAAGTAAAAAAACAAGTAATGTTTGAAACCACAATACATAATTCAAAATTTGAACATTGTTTCCTGATAAATTATTTAAATTATTATAACTCACTCCAAAACCACAACAATCCCTCAGAAAAATAGCGTCCACATTATGTTTATCAGTCATTAAGTCATTTTCCAGCACCACAGAGTTCCTACACAGTTACAGTACTAAACTGTGAAATATTAACATTAACAAAGCAAAGCTTCAGCCCAGGTGGAGAGATGACAAAACAAAGTTATTATTAGCATTAGCCGTCTTCCTGTTGGAGACCAGCTGTTTCTCGTTAAGCAGCTGTTCAGGCTCATCTGTGACCTGAGGTGAAAGATTCTGATAACGTCAGTACGTTTGGGCCACGCTCCCCATGTTGTCCTCATAACGGTGCAGGTTGTTGACGCTCGTGCTTCTTAGTAACGTGGTTTTCTCTTTTATTCCTCTCTTCAGGTTCAGGAGCGCCTCGATCGGAGGTTCGGGAGGAAGTGGAGTGTGCTCCATCGCCTCACCTCGCGCTCACGCTTAAGGTAAGAAAGTCACTCTTTAAATAAGTGACTTTAGATGCTTTGTTCCAGAGAAACTCAATGACGTGGTGTGTGTGTGTGTGTGTGTGTGTTCAGGTGGCGGGGCTGGGCACGACACGAGAGGTGGAGCTTCCCCTCTCCAACTTCAAGCTGACGATCTTCTACTACGTTCAGCGGCTCCTGCAGCTCTCCTGCAGCGGATCTGTGAAGACGGACAAGCTGCGCCGCATCTGGGAGCCCACATACACGTAAGGCGGAGCTCATTGGGAATAACTGAACTCAAAGAGTTTACCGTGAGGCACTGTGAGGTTTCACTGCTCGTGTGGTGTTCTGCAGGATAATGTACCGGGAGCTGAAGGACTCCGAGAAAGAGAAGGACGGTGGAAAGACGGTGGGTTATTCTCATCAGGCTTGGAGAGAACGGGAATACAAAACATAAACGCGTCTTAGAAATAATAAACGCTGATTTCTGACGTTTTCCTGTTTTGCAGGAATTCGTGGAGCACAACGGTTGGGTCGGGGGTCGCTCCGGCAGTCTGAGCCCAAGCTCAGCCAATCAGAGCAATGAGATCCTGGGTTGGGCTAGAGAAGTAGCGCAGGCTAAAGCAGGCTGCAGCCAAAACGCGTGCGGGGTGGAAGATGTCCTGCAGCTGCTGCGCATCCTGTACATCATTGGAAGAGACTCTGTCTCTAATCCACGCACCTTACAGGAAGGTACGACAGAAACACAGCTGGAATCAACTTTCAGGTCAACGTTTCTACCGGAGTCGATTTAAAGCAAGGACAGCAGAGTTGACGGTCATTTTAGAGGAGGAGTGGAGCGTGAGGAGCGTTTAAGCTTAAGTTTGAACTAAGATCAGATGCAACAAGCTCTACTGAGGATGATTTCTGTAACTGATCACTGAATTTAGCTGTAAACAAAAACTATTCACTTGATGAGTCTTAACAATCATTTAATGTTGAAGCGGAGAAATATTTGTCTGTTGATCTTTCAAACCTGTGTGCAGATGTTGATGAGCTGCAGTTCAACGCATCTCCAGAGGAGTTCACCAGCAAGAAGGTCACCACCAAGATTCTCCAGCAGATAGAGGTCAGCGTCTCCGTTTTGTAGATAATAGATAAGATGCCTTTATTAATCCCCCAGTGGGGAAATTTACATTGCCACAGCAGCATAGAGGACAGAGCAGGACCAGTTCAGAAAATGTTAAAAAATCTCTATATACATAAATAATGCAAATATATAAAAAAAAGAGGGAAAAGAGAAAAGAAAGCTCACAATGAGCAGGAGCTGCTGTAACAGGCTGCCACCCGCGCAGCGCCAAAGAAAGAGTTGTGTACATTTATCAACTTTTGTAACCGTAAAACAAAACATCTGATTTTTTTTTCCTTTTTCTACTTTCTCTCCACTTAAACGGGCTTTACTGTAGATGTTCTGTCAGTTGTTGTGGTGAAGTCTCAGCGATCCTCAAATCCATCAGAATGTTTCAAACTGCAGAAATATTAACAGGAAGGCACTACTTTTACCTTCTTTATTAGTCAAAACGTTCCAAAGCGGCTTCTGTCTGACCCGATGTTTTAATTTCTCTGAAGATGTTTGACGTTTTCTATTATTTAGATTTGCATAAAACTTCAGGTACGATTTAGTAAAAATATTAAAGCGAGAAGTTCTGATGAGTGTTGCAGATGTGATAAAATTATTCAACCACGTGGAGTTTTGAAAAACTAATACTTCAAGCACTTTTGTTTTATTTATTTATTATTTCTTCAAACGTAACTTTTTTCCTGCCGTTCCTTCATCAAAATGCCCGTCAGCTCAGATTAATGCTAAAGGAAGTCTCATGAACCTCAGATTAGATTAGGCAGGACTTCATTGATCCCTTGTGAAGACTTCTTCAGGGAGATAAAAGATGCTGTTGGGTTTTAGAGGGAAGTTTGTTTCTGATCAAAGTGTCGTTTTGTGTTTTTCTTCAGGAACCTTTGGCCGTTGCCAGCGGAGCTCTGCCTGACTGGTGTGAGCAGCTCACCTCCAAGTGTCCTTTCCTCATCCCCTTTGAGACCAGACAGCTGTATTTCACCTGCACTGCCTTTGGGGCCTCCAGGTGAGAGTTTCTGGGACACGGGTCTGCATCACATCTGGTCGGAAACAGCAGGACAAAGCGCTTTAACTGTCTGGTTTGTGTGTCTCCAGGGCGATCGTGTGGCTTCAGAACCGACGGGAGGCCACCATGGAACGTTCCCGACCCTCCACCACAGTACGGCGGGACGACCCGGGAGACTTCAGGGTGGGTCGTCTGAAACACGAGCGGGTCAAAGTCCCCCGAGGGGAGTCCCTGATGGAGTGGGCCGAGTCAGTCATGCAGATCCATGCTGACAGGAAGTCCGTCCTGGAGGTGAGAGGTCGCCTCAAATGCAGTTCGAACGTCTTCTATTCATCATTTTATTCACGTCCCGACAGAAAATAACAGATGTGAACCTGTTCCTCGTGTCCAGGTGGAGTTTCAGGGAGAGGAAGGGACCGGTCTCGGTCCGACTCTGGAGTTTTACGCTCTGATTGCTGCTGAGTTTCAGAGGACGTCCCTCGGTATCTGGCTGTGCGACGACGACTTCCCCGACGACGAGTCGCGACAGGTCAGACTCAGAAACACTGAAAACTTCTGACAAGACGTCTAAACCAAAATGGATTTTAGTGTTTATTACTGTTAATTCAAAATTAGGACATTTTATGGTTCTTATTTCAAATTTAGCTCTTTTTACTCATTAAAATGAATGAACCTGAGGAATCAAAAGGAAACGCTGTTTAGTTTCTTTGATAAAATTCCCTCAGCCTTGTTGGAAACCAGCTGGAATGAAATCACGAACCTTGTTTAATCTCCTGATTTGTGTCCCAGGACTCTTTAGGAACAGATTTCATCAGGCTTAAAAATAAAAACACCATCTTAAATATTTAAGGCCCAGTTTTAATCGGTGTGCAGCGATTGGTACATGTTGAGTGACTCCAAGCTGCAACGTCTTCAAATTTTAGCTCACCGTCTGAAAAACTGACGTTGTCGGAGCCATTTCTGTGTTCGGTTAGCTCACTTATCTGTAGCAGCCGTCCTGAATCTGGTTGAGTCCAAAGGATTTGTCACTAATGATGTAAAAAGGTAAAATAATTCACAATCCTGTGCTATGTTTGGTAAAACTAGAAGAAAATAAAAACGGGATTAAAGATCATAAACGAGAGATTTTCTTAGTAATGATGTAAAAAAAAAAAAAAATCCACAAACCGACAAATCAAACGAGGTTTACTGGAGTTAATAAACTGATCCCAGTTCTTTGTGTCCCTGCTGGTTTTAGGTGGACCTGGGTGGCGGTCTGAAGCCTCCAGGATTTTACGTGCAGCGTTCTTGTGGACTGTTTCCGGCTCCGTTCCCCCAGGACAGCGAGGAGCTGGACCGGATCACCAAACTCTTCCACTTCCTGGGGGTGTTTTTAGCCAAGTGCATCCAGGACAACCGTCTGGTGGACCTGCCGGTCTCTCAGCCCTTCTTCAAGCTGCTCTGCATGGGGGACATTAAATCCAACATGAGCAAGCTGCTGTACCAGTCCCGCAGCTCGCTGCCGGGTCACGGACCCGAGCGGTCCCGGGTGCTGTCGGATGTGCATTTGGAAGCGTCCACAGAGGACAGCCAGGAGACGTTCTCAGTGGACAGCTTCGACGAGGACTCAAAGTATGAGTTCATCATGGACCCTCCTAAACGTAAACCGCCCGCCTGGTACCACGGCATCCTGACGTGGGACGACTTCCAGCTCGTCAACCCGCACAGGTCAGAACTTTTCTTCTAATCCAACTTTTTACAGGAGGGACATCAGTTCTTGCATCGACATCCCTCCGCGCGGACTGTTCGTATAGGGGGTCCACTTCCTGTGCAGGTTCTGATCTTTCTGGGTCTTCTTTGTCCAGAGTCAGTTTCCTGAAGGAGGTGAAGGAGCTGGCGCTGAAGAGGAGACAGATCTTAACCAGCAAGACACTGTCTGAGGACGATAAGAACACGAGACTGCAGGACTTGATGCTGAGGAACCCGCTGGGCTCCGGACCTCGCCTCAGCATCGAGGATCTGGGGTAAAACACACACACCCCGATAAACGATTAAAAAAAATTATAACAGTGAAAAATAAGACTGAATAATTTCACATGAACATGCCTTGTATAAAACTTAACAGATCAAATTAATTTTATTAAACCCTGTACAGTGCAATACAATAAAACAATTGTCCAACTAATTCAGTAACACTGAAAATAAAATATAAAACAATAAAGTCATAAAAATCAACACCTAACAGGCAAGAAAAAAGACAACTAATAAACAGATGATGAATTAGTCTATCTGCACCGGATTTTGTCTAAAACATATGTTGAAAGATCCAAAAAGTTCTAGTAGGAGACATGAGTTTTGCACCGAGAGCTTTCAATTAATAATTTATGGATTATTTTAAACCACCGAGCCAAATAAAAATGTTTTTAAGTCGTAGTAACTGAAACTTTTCTCATAAAGCGGACATTGGTGAAGTTGCAGCACTTTGTGTCGGATCAGAATGAGAAGGTTCTGGTAGTTCCGTGTTTGTATTCTCTGTGTGTTTCGGGTCAGAACCGCAGCCTGAATTTGATTTTTCTGACGCTTCTCTTCTCGAACAGATTAAACTTCCAGTTCTGTCCGTCGTCCAAAGTTCACGGTTTCTCTGCGGTGGATCTCAAACCCAACGGAGACGACGAGGTAAGACGCTCCAGGATTAAATTCTGCAGCATTTTTAAGTGGAACGTAAATCTGTGAGACAAAACAAACAAAAAAAATTCACAGCTCATTTTGTTTCACAAAATAACTTTATTTTCATTCAGCTGTGAATGGTGATTTGGTTTTAATGTTAATTTGTTAAATTTGATTAACTGGATCTGCTCATAAACAGTCCAGCTGAGTCGTTGCTAAACCTACGAACATTTCAATAAGTGCATTATGTTTTTGTATTTTAAAAAGTGAATCCAATTTGAGATTTACTTTGACTAATGTCCACATCAAACGTTGGTGTTCTTCCTTTTTTTTTTAAAGCCATTATTTTCGATCAGTCCGAAGCTCAAGCAGCTGATTGATTCATTTAAAATGAGACAAACGGGACGTTGCTAAAATTTTAAATTCAACCCTGATTTTATTTTGTTATAATAAAATCTTCCTGACAAGAAAAATAAATCCAAACATTTGCAGTTTTAGTTCATAAACCTCACAAAGATTGAACGTGCAGCTTTTAAAAGTTAATTATTTAACTGTTTCCAAGTTAACTTGATGCTTTACTTTGTTTTTCATCATTTTAGACCATGAAATCATTACAGAAAGTTTTGTTTTCCTAGAAGTGTAATTTCCTGCCATCTGTCTTTTGTGTACATTTAGCCACGCCTGACATACTTTTCTGAATAAGCTTAAAATGTATTTATTTTAGCAGTTCGTGATGTGAATTCTTCAGGTTTGTTTAAACTTTTAAAAATATTTTTCTATGCCGCCTTTTGAGCGTTCTGAGCACCGCCCCTTTAAAGAGCCTGCAAGCCCGTTTGGACCTCTGTGTCAGAAAAGGCCACAAGGACTTTGGATGAAAGACTGGAAAGGTTTAGGATTTAAGATAATGAAGGGTGTGGACAGACCGGGGGGGACTCGGTAGGGTTCTGATGTTTAGGGTTGAGGTCGTCTGAGGGGCCATATCTGAGGCTCAGTGTGTAAATAAATAAAAAAAATCAGCTGTTTGTGCGATGAGGCAGCCCTTGAGACAGAACGTTGAGCGTCTCCTCACATCAGTTCTTCTGTCGATGCAGATGGTGACCATGGAGAACGCCGAGGAGTACGTGGAGCTGATGTTTGACTTCTGTATGCACACTGGCATCCAGAAACAGATGGAGGCTTTCAAAGGTACACACACATACACACACACACACACACTCTTCTGTAGTTTATTTGTGGTTTCTCTTTTTAACATATTTTTATTTTTACAGCTTTGTCACTTAGCTCTGTCTCTTCTATTCTCATTAAATTTGTGTATTTGACTTCCTCTTGAGTTTTTTTATATATTTTTTTTATTCAGTAATTATGTTGAATAAAAAGTGAGACTAATCCTGTTATTTGCTCCTCAGAGGGTTTTAATCGTGTGTATCCGATGGAGAAGTTGAGCTCCTTCAGTCCTAAAGAAGTGCAGATGATCCTCTGTGGCAACCAGTCACCTTCCTGGAATGCTGATGACATCATCAGTTACACCGAACCAAAGCTTGGCTACACCAGAGACAGGTGCTGCGCCGTTCTGTCTCTGCAGAGGATTTTTGTTAAAATGAAGGGATGATTTGAGTGATTGGTTTTTGTTTTTAATCCTCTCTGCAGCCCCGGATTTCAGCGCTTTGTTAGAGTTCTATGTGGGATGTCGTCTGATGAAAGGAAAGCCTTCCTGCAGTTCACCACCGGCTGCTCCACGCTACCCCCCGGCGGCCTCGCCAACCTGCACCCGCGCCTCACCATCGTCAGAAAGGTACATTCGCTCAGTTTAAAAAGGTGAAGCGGTTTAGTCTACAGGTGGGAGTCTTCAGGCACCTCCTGACTCGTTGAGTGTCGAAATCTGATTATAGCTCCTTGAAAATGAACAAATTTATCTTATTTTATGTCAAATGCTTCAGAAAACCCTTTTAATTAAAAACTGCCTACAATTAGCATAGATGCTAACTTAACATTGGAAACACCATAGAGAAGCGAAGATGATTAGCATTGTGTTTTCCCCCCGGTTGTTCTGGGTTAAGTACAACATAATGTAGAGTTTTATCCTAACCTGGTGCAGCAGAACTTGTTCCAGTCCTTCAAAATAAGAGCCTGAAGAATATTGTTTAAAAATCTGAAGTTTATAGGAATAGCTTATCATCCATTGAATACCAGGAAGTTTAGAAGACTTTTAAGAGTTCAATACTGTGTTTGAGGCTCTTATTTTGAAGGGTTAAAACAATCCTGTTGGTTCTGCTGCAGCTAGAGGAATTCATGTTTTCTGAGTGAATTATTCCAGTTCTAGACTTTACAAGTTCAGAAATCTCTGCCTGTTCAATTTGAAAATCAATTCAGAATCTTCCATGTCCACCTAAAGAGGGATTCTACCCCTCCCCCAGCCCTGCTTGCCTCTAACCTCGACTTCCCGCTGCTGTCTTTCCTCAGGTGGACGCCACCGACTTGAGTTATCCCTCTGTCAACACGTGTGTCCACTATCTGAAGCTTCCCGAGTATTCCTCCGAGGACATCATGAGGGAGCGTCTGTTAGCTGCCACCATGGAGAAGGGCTTCCATCTCAACTGACCTTCGACCTCTGCTGCTGTCACGCTGAGCATGCGCCTCAAAAATAGAAATCATCTGTCCGTGTTGCCGGGGCAACCAGCCAAGTGACTGATAGACGGGCGGACGGACAGCCTGCTGGATGGAGAGGTTCAGGTTGTGGGAACATCTTCAGTCCTGACACCCTCTGATCCTGCAGGCTGGTGTGTGTCTGCGTGTGTGTGCGTCTGTTCGGTCCAGTGCCTGGCTCGACTTTTAGTTTTCCATCAGTCGTGCTCGCTTTCGTTTTTCCTCCTCGACTCGTCTTCAGTTACATTTCACTTCTGCGTGTGCGACAGGTTTTCGGTTTGTTTCTGACCCGATAGAAAGGTCAAAGTTCAAAGAGCTTTTTGTGTTTAATTTCTTGACGAGCTACCAAGACGAAAAATAAATAAAACACTGGTTGTGTGCGATGCACATTTAAAGATGAGACGACAACAAAAAGCTCTGCTCTCCCTGTATTTTCTTTGTATATTATAAACATTTATTTAACTGAAGTTGCAGTTTGGGGTAAACAGATATTTTCAAATGTGTATGCTCCAAAAAATAATCATTAAAATGTTTGCAAAGTATGAAGTAAAGATGGAGTCTTGTGTTTTCATTTGCGTTTGTCGACCAGAAACCCGTTTATCCTGACAGCAGCTCGTAAAACTTAAGATTGGTTTTGGTTCCATATTGCCATTTTCTAAAAGATAAAACTCATCTTTAAAACTCTAAACTGCAGATTATGAATTATAATTGTACTGAATTTTATTCCCATTTCATTACAGATGCAGGTTTTCCAGATGCTGTACATATTTGTCTAGAAAACTTGGACTCAAGACTTTAAATCTTAATTGGGATGTTGTTCACTGCTTTCCACTTCTGACATAAAATCACCTCTGTGCAGAAAATTTCCCCAAAAAAAGGAAGTTTAAACTCAAATATATTGAGAAATGAGTTTAAATTTGGAAAATGTGCAGAAACACAATCAGAACGTCCAAGAACAAGAAAATTCTCTAAAAGTTAAACTAAATATTGTGAATCCGGTGTAAAGATTCAGAAACCTGAAGAATTTTTATTCATCTTCAGAGTGACAAAAAAAAAACACTTGTTTTATGTAAAAATAATATATTCTTAAAAATCCAATCCTTGTCAGTCAGGTCATCTGGACAGTTTCTTTTTTATTGAAACATTTCGTCCTCTATCTGGACGTCTTCATCTGTCAAAGGAGTTCCAGAGTAAACTGTTTCCCCACCAAGCAGTAAACCTTAAATGGACCAACCAGTTTGCTGGAGGTGGTTTCTGGGGGGCCGTCCTGTCCCTCGTGGACTCCTCCCAGGCAGGCAGCCACAGCCAAAGTGGTTAATGGCAACAAAGTTCATGCTCAATCATCCAGGTATTGTTATTCTTAAAAGATTCTAAAATCTAATCCAACAAAAGGCAGTTTCCCTCAGGGATTAATTTCACTACAAACTGATTTATTCAGTTTATAAGAGCGTCAGCAGCATTCAGAACAGGAAGTCTTAATGTCACCACTGATAAACTTATCAATCTTGTCACCCATCCACCATCTTGTTGATGGCGGTGAGCGGAGCGAGGATGCGGCTCTTGTTCGTCTCCACGATGTGGCCGTTCTGGATCATCTCGTCCAGGATGATGTGAACAGAGTCCAGGTTGAACATGATCTGATCAGGTCACGGGGTCAAAGAAAGCTCAATGCACAGGCGTGTTAGTTTACGATGCTTTTCGGTGTCATTTACTGTGATTTTGTCATTTACAGATTTATCAGCAGCTTGTAAAGATCTTGTTGCAGTTTTCTGCTGCACAAAGGATACATCAAGTTCACTCTGTTGGGAGACAAAAACAGGCATGAATGGTTGAATCATTCAGAAACAAACATATCCATCATTAATGCATTAACATGTTTCTGCAGCATACAGATGTGTTAACACAAAATCATCAGCAAGCACATTTTTTTTTAAAGGGAAGCAGCTGTGGTGCCCCATCAATGGTCTTTCCCAAACTTTAATGGGCACCCTGACTTAAGCTTAGTGGAAGGGGGCCATGAACTCACCACACGACTGAAGTACTTGTCCAGAACTTCCACAAAGTTCTGAATCAGTTCGTAGATGGACAGCTCGTTCTGCAGGAGTCCAAATGAAGCAGAATTTTTGTCACAAGTGAAGAAGAGCACGATAAGGTAGAAAATGCTTTATATTCATTTACCTCGCCATGTGTGACTCCCATCACTACATAAAGAGCAGCATACTGACGATAAACCAGCCTAAAGTCTTTATACTCTACAAAGGAACACTGAGGAGAGATGAGAAGCAGAGAGTTAAAGGCTCCAACCGCCTGTCTCGGTTTTTAAACATAAAACTACCCGCAGGTACCTGGTCCTTGTGGCGGCTCAGGCAGCAGCGAACAGCAGCGGCTTCCAGCGCCGCCCTCCTGCTCAGCTCCACCGGCTCGTAGTACCTGGAGAGTCTGGTCTGACCCTGCTGGTTCACCATCAACACGAACTTAATCATCCTGTCTGCTGGTTATTGAACAACCACAGACATAAAAAGTTATTGTCATGTGTTGCTGGAAAAACAATGTGTCCGTAAACGCACCACCGCTGCGTAAAGTAAAGCAGCTAGCTTAGTTAGCTTAAGTCTTTAGCTAAATGAACCGGACATTTAAAAAAATAAATACATCCTATTTTAATCCGCTGTGGTCCTCATCTAGTCCCTCTCAGAAAAGTAGCAGTTTGCATCTGGTAAATTAATGACGACGTAACCCACCATCATGCTTTTTAAAAAAAATCTTTATCGGCTCTTCTTTGATGTTCTGTTGGCGGTTGTCAAACGATGAAACTGGTGCATTACCGCCACCCACTGGTGAGGAGTGTGGAACAGAACGTCACTGTGCTCACGAAAAATCACGATATATTTATCTGGTCAATTTTACTTTTCGTGTTATTTCTAAATAAATCAACTAAATCTATTTTTTTGAACCGACTGTTGTCTTTCCTCATAATTTTGACAGAGTACTTTGTACATCTCATCAACTCCACATTATTCACATTTGCCACAGCAGTCTAAAAAAGTTGATTCTGGTCCTCTGGACATTCAAAAAACAAACAAAAAAATATTGTAGAAATGTTTCGTCTTTCCTCTGAAAGACGTCCTCAGTTTGAGAAGCTGTATTCAGCTCAGTCTTATAAATAGCACCCTCTCACAGTGGATCAACCAGTTGGCTGAT
>JARVJN010000861.1:22573648-22584697 GCA_031763805.1 Argolebias nigripinnis | reverse complement strand
CCCCCCCCCCCCCCCCCCCCCCCCACTGAAAAGAGCAAAAATAAAAACTAAATTAAAGGTTTTGAATATCTTTCAGCTGGTCCCTCTTTAGGGGTCTCCACAGCGAGTCCTCCTCCATCATCACTCCAGCTACCTCCGTGTCCTCTTTAACTGAACTAGCAAAAGTAGCTGAGGTGTTTAAACCGTACAGCCTAAGTTAAAACCAGCACAACTAAAATATTAGAATAAAAAAGATTTGATGTTTTAGCACAACTGTTGAGAAATGTTGCTGCTCTCATTCAAACAAGATTTTCCTGAACTATTGGAAATAAAAGGAGCAGTTTGAAAGGGTTTACTCTGACAGTTTTTCAGGATAAACTATTCTGAAATGTGGGTTTGCACTCGATGTAAACAAAGCAACTGTTAGACATTTCCAAAATGTTAGGTAAGTCGACCAAATGAGCATTCTGAACTCAATACTAAAAATAAAATGTTTTTACTATAAATGGGCTTTTTTGGGGGGTTATACGGAAGGGCAAATATTTGGTCTTACAACCTGGATCAGGTTTTATGATTATTGTTTATAATTTATTACTTTCATGAAGAAGGTTTCTCTTTAGTTTTACAGTTTGAAGGAAGCTCAACTCTTTCAGGGTCCGTTTTGGTTACCAGTCTGAACCGTTCTGACAACGTTAAGCTAAACGGCGTCATAACTTTGGCTATCATTTTAAGACTTCCCAGAGTTTGGCTCGGTGGTTGTGAAGAATAAAAATACAAAACAGAAAAGGCGCCCAAACCTCAAAAGGAATCTACAGCCAGATATTCACACAAACAGAAAAAACTTTCTTCTAATCTGCTCCGAGGACTTTAGTGTTTTCATTTCATTTCACCTTTATTAGTAACACAATCCCCAGATTAAATCAACAAGTCTGGCGGCCAAAGCCTCAAAGGCAAACTGAGGAAAAAATAAAACTGTAAAAGTTCATCAGTTTTCAACATCACCGAGCCATCATTTAAAGAGTTGGCTTTTTAATCTACTTTAATGGTTTGTAAGGAGGAAACTACAGAAAGCTACAAAATAAAAGTGGGGTTGTTATCAGGAGTCAATAGCTTACCTGCAGCAGACAGAAGTCGGAGGGATTTTAGTTTAGTCTAAAGTGGATTTCTACCATTTTAAAAATACTTCTATCTCAAAAATTGTATTACTGGTTTGCATGGAAGTCTATGGATATTTCCACTAAATATCATTTTAGGCCATACATGTCCAAATTATCTACCTAATAAAAAAACAAGCCAATAAAAATGCAACAATCACATTTGCTTAAGGTGCAATACAACCTTTGGCTTTAACACAACTTTCCTTTTCCATCAGATGGTTACGCTGATGATTTGGGTTTAGGATCTCAAACTGAGAGTACCGGTAGTTGGTGACTCCAGAATGTGAGAAAATCTGTGAATTTTCAGTTTGTAACGAGTGACCGAGTTATGAGTAGCCAGTGTGTGAAACCACCACCTATTTTTGTGTGGCTTGGAAAACTATTCTTGGCTGTGCACACTATTTTGTTGCCTGTCTTGCCCCACATCGTCCCCACCTCAGTCCGTTTTGTACCCCACTACAGTATTATTAATTTTAGAATAAAAAATAAACAGATTTGGACCAGTTCTTAATAAATATTTATTATTGCCATGTGGTTTTTAGACTTGGGACATTAAGGGCTGTAGTCTTGGATGTTTTCTGTCAGAAGAGAGCCCCCTGCAGGAGCTCTGGTGTTATACAAATTAAGATAACTAAATTTAAACAAGTTGAGACGAGATTCAAGCGACATGAGAGGAAACTGAGAACCCTGCAAATGTTTCCAGACACTGTGGAGACTCTCCAGCAAATGCCTTTCACCAGCTAGTCTCAAACAGTTTCAGCCTGTTGACTGAGCGTCTACCAAACAGTTGTGATGAGACGTTTAGACAGTTTTCAGTCCACAAAAAACACAGACTTCTATAGGAATAAACATCTGAGCAAAAGTAGCTCGGAGTAAGGATTGGAGTCATTTTAAGATAGCAGAAATAATTTTGAAGTAGCAATACAAGCTGCCTGATTCAGACTGCTGCAGGTAAGATACTGACTGCTAATAAGTAAACTATCCAAACCAAACTGCAGGTTTACATGTAGTTCCAAGAATTAAAAAATAAATAAATGTTGAAATCGCTCAAGAGCCTTTATCTCTCGGGCTGGTTCACGTTTTTTTAACCGATCTGAGCTGTTTTCTGTTGAGCTGAAAACATAATAAGACCAAAAACTACTTCAGGTGGGAAGTTCTGAAAACAAACGTCACCTGACAGCAGAGGTGAGCTTGGCCGTGTTGTCAGACAGCATGCTGATGGCTCCTTCATCCTCTCCTTCCAAACCCTGAAAACACACAAACACGACCCGAATAAACAGAGACTCATCAGATAAAATCACAAAAACAGAAGGTCCACAGAACATTAGCATCATCTCAGTAACTACTGTCATGTTTCTGAAGCTCCTCAACATAAAACTTTGAAATCTTCTAGACTTCATTAGGAATAGATGCAGTTAGCGAGGACATTGTTGGAGTAAGGACAGAGGACAGAGATGGACGACTCACTGTGGAGAACCCGAAGAGGGTTCTTCTGCTGAAAGAAGCAGAAGCTCTTGTTCATAAGCAATGATGAGATGAAAGACATCAGACTGTGGTGGTAAAGCAGGAGGAGTTCGCTTTCTCCAAACTCTGTCACCACCTTGTCCATCAATAAACTCCATATAAAGTTTTTATGAAGAGGGCATAATTTCACATCCAACCATCCCCACAACTACACATGCACTAAAGGCATATTTTATATTATGTAAGGAATTATAAAACTATTTAATATTATGTGACCTGTGCTGTAGAATGAGTTCAGGCTGCAGTGCTAAAAATGTGAAATTATTAATTTTTGCCATGAAATTTCTCGATAACGTCACTGCAGACCAATAAAAATAAAGTTTTCAAACAGTGACACTTGATAAACTACCAAATTTTACCAAACTACAGATCATTTTGAAGCTTTAAGATGTAGAATTTAAAATAAAAAGTCAACGGTGAAAAATGTCTCATGACAAATTCTGCCAGCAGTGGTCAGATGTATTACTGTAAAAGATAAGTTGAACTACAGAGGCTAACAAAATAAAATGTGTCCAGGTGTGCGGTCGGACCAGGTCAGGTTCAGTTGTTAGTGACTGTGACGGCTCAGAAAATCTAGAAACTCTTTACATGAAATCTTTTAATAACAGTCACTGTCCCTGAGCACGAACAACAGTTTTAAACTGCAAGATTAAAGTATACAAATCTGTCCAGTCTAACGTTTCAAAATAAAGTCTACCCGAATGTTGACTCTAGATAAAAGTGTAAAATAATTGGAAGATTATTAAAGCTTCTTGTATGAAATACAGAGAAAGTACACATTTTAAACTGTCATTTCAGGTAATTGATGCCTGATCTAAATGGAGGCACTGATTCTCACCATGATGCTCTTCAGGCGCTTGACCTCGTCTTCCTGGGCTCTGTATGAATCCAGTTCCTCCTGAACCGATTCTGCCACCTCTGGAAACGGACTGTAACAAAAATATAAATAAACAGCACTTTACCAAACACTGCCTACTTTAACTGTACTGTCCGTGCTAATCGTGCGTGAAGAGAAACATGAACAATAAATAAATTTCTGATGATACAAGTCCTGCTGAGGTGAAACCAGAACAGCTGGACTTTTACTAAAATGTGTTTAAACACACACAACGATCAGGAACGGACCTGCCCTTGTGTTTCTGCCAGAACCGGTCAGCAGCTGTGAGGTCATACATCTTCTTGATCTTCTTCTTGGGTCGAGCGCCAGCAGGTGATGCCTCTGCCCCCCCACCTTCTTCCAACACCACCCTGTTGAGGTGGAAGTCCTGATGGACACAATAAAACTGAATTCAGACTAAATCTGATTTCTCCTCTGAGTTTTCAGCTGGACCACATGTTCCTTCCAGTGTTAAAATATAAAAAATGTGTAACATGACGAGTCATGACTGTTAAGGATCACTCTCAGCTACCACTCCTCTAGATTTAGCTATTTATCCTCACTTTTTAGCCAACTTTTTGCTCATTTTAACAACAATACTGCTCTCTTTAATTGTTCTTCTATTTTTAGCCAACTATAGTGCTCTCTGTAGCTGTTATTTTTAGCTACTTTACTGCTTTCTTTAGCTTTTTATTTATTTATTTATTTAATTATTTATAAAATTTGTTCATTTTTAAAACACAATACAAAACAACCCCATAAACGATAACATACAAAATATAAAAATGAAAGTAAGCAGAAAAAAGAAAAAAATCTCATCATATCTGCCCCTTTTTTCAAACAATTAGTTCAATCAAAAAATATTCAGCAACAGAACAAAATGAATAACTTTCTAATTTTCTAACTCTAATACAATACACATTAAACTACTTTATATTTTTTTAACAATTCAGTTTTGATCATTTTATTAAATGTACACACTGACTTGGCATTTTTAACTTCATTCTCCAAACCATTCCATAATCCAATTCCCTGGATTGAGGTAGACCGTCCCTTCAAACTAGTTCTGAATTTTGGTTTAACAAATATCTCTGTCCCCTTAAGATTATAACAACTTTGTCTTTTAACAAAATGTATTTGAATATTTAAGGGTAATGCGTTATTCTGAGCCCTATACATTTTTTTTTTGAATGTCCAGACGACCAGACTTAGCTTGTTTAGATTTTTCTACCTGGATTATTGAGCATGCATCAGGGTTCAATAACTTCAGTTGATAAAATAATGTGCTTTTCTTTTTGTTCTTTTTTTTTTTTTACTACTATACTGCTTTTAGCTGTTCTTTTTAGTGACTATACTCCTCTTTAACTGTTGTTTTTAGCTACTATACTTCTCTTTTTAGCTGTTCTTCTCTTTAGCTACTATACTGTTCTCTTTAGCTGTTCTTTTTAGCTACTATCCTGCTATTTAGCTGTCCTTTTTAGCTGCTATACTGCTCTCTATCTGTTCTTCTCTTTAGCTACTATACTTCTCTCTTTAGCTGTTCTTTTTTAGCTACTATACTGCTCTCTAGCTGTTCTTTTTAGCCACTATACAGTACTGCTTGTTAGCAGTCCTTTTTTTTTAGGTATTATACTGCTCTCTTTGCTGTTCTTCAATTTTTAGCTACTATACTGCTCTCTATCTGTTCTTCAATTTTTAGCTATTATACTGCTCTATTTAGCTGTTCCGCTCCTTTTACTTACGGTACAATACCGCTTTTTAGCTAATCATATTTTAGCCAACTTTTTGTTGTTTTTAACTACTATACTGCTTTCTATAGCTGTTGTTCTGCCCTTTTCAACATCTGTAAAAAATGGCTTTAGCCAACGTTACAGACGGAGACATTAACAACACTATGAGAGCTAACACATATTCATCTGTTTAGAGAACGCTCGTCTTGCTTCACTCCTGGATGATTGACGTCTCACCAGAACATCGTGGACCAGCGCCTGATAGGTCCAGGTATGGTGAAGGGGCGTGGCCATGTCCATGTTACGATCGGCCAGAACAAACAGGGGCCTTTGGAAACTGAGAAGAAAACAGCAAAACCATCACGAGTGCATGTCTGATCGTAACAGAACATCAAGTAAAATAATTAATTAAGTTGTAAAATTTAAATAATGAAAACCTGCCTGAGCAGACCGTAACACCCGCTGTTAGGAGAGATTAGTTTAACCTGGTGCACTGAGGTTTTATTTATTATAACCTGGTTTTATTATAACATTAAGTCTGTCAGAAGTTTTATTCAACCTCAAGAAACACGCATGTGGATTCAGCCCAGTAGGAACAAAACAAAACAGAAAAATACACATCTTTTAACTAAACTGGTCCATTTTAATTAATATAAAAACAAACATCTTCCCACACTGACCTGAACTGTCCGGCAGCCATGCTGTCTCCAGAAAACAGACTGTTTCTGGCGTCCCGCAGGTTCTCACGCAGCTTTTTATCCAACTTCTACACACAGAATACAAAGTTCATCAATAAATATACATTATGTCTGGAAATCAACACATTATATGTGTATGTATATTAACATGGTTAAGTTCTTTAAATGGTAAACACAAAATTAAACAACTTTTTTTTTAAAGGGAAGTGTCTTTATCCATGGAAGCAAAACTTAAATTTGGACTTCGTTTCCTCGGTTTAAAAATGTGGACAGATCTACATCAGGGTGAGTTAATTACGAGTTTTGGCAGGACAGAAAGAAAAATGGCTCCATAGTTTTATATAATAAATTTCTTGACATCTATAACATCTGTTGGTTTACTGCAAAGCAACCAGAAAGGTTAAATAAAAAAAGTATCATCATAATATATCCAAGCAGTAAAGAGACGCATCATAAATAAACAACAAGTTTTGTTATATTTCATAGTCAGTGAAATAAACTGTGGTTTCTGTGGACGACGGACGTTTGTGTCGTGTTGTTAAATACTTAGTGCAAATGTTATTTATGAAATTAAAAAAGCCAAAGTTTGGAACTGAAGATGGTGTCTTTGACGAGTTAGGAACAATTTGTCACATTTCTCCATCTAACTCTAGAGAACGTTTGCCGGTTTGCGTACATACTATAGCTTCGGCGCTGTAGAATCACAGAAACTAAACTGAGGTGGGTTCTGGACGCCAGCCGGGGTCACAAGCTTTTAGAACACGTTTAAAGTGTCTGGGACGTGACAGCCAATGTTTAACCAAATAAAAGCCACAGATATCTGAAGAACAGCTGAGTTTGTGTTTTGTGAACCTGAACTCACCACAGCAACCATCTCTGCAGCATTTCCTCGGGGGCAGCGGATGATCGGAACCGCACCTGATGGACAACACAACAATGTCCACGTTAATCACTTCGGAGGTCCGAGTACCTGAGACACCTGCAGCACTCCCTTTGTACTCGCCTTCGCCTGCTAACGTGCTGTTTATACCAATAACAGCCGATCACCTTACAGAACTGCTGAAAAATATTATTAATATTTTTGTATTTTAGAGCTAGCTCCGCTTGAAATAAAAAGAAAAAATTTAAGACTTTTTAACTCAAGTCTTTAGTTTTATTTAACAGTTTATTTATTCTATGTCTATGGCATTTTTTAAAAGAGATAAAGATGCCCAAATAGTTTGAGTTATATATATATATATTTATTTTTTATATTTCAGCTCTGAGTTTGTGTGTTTTTGTTCTTTACATCCAAACTAAAAACTATTTGTTGGACGAGCTGGAACTTCAACACAGTCATATTTATGTTTAATTTAGTTGTTTCTCATTAAAAATAAAAAGGAGCATCCCTCATATGAGAAATCAAAAGTCTCATCTAGTGGGCCAAAATATAAAAAAATTTAATTTAATGATTTATAGTGTTTATCGACACCAAAAATTAAACTAAAATGCTAACAAAGCTAAACGTGCGGCTGATTCTTCCCCACGAGAGCTTCGGAGGGTAAAACTAGACGAGCCGAACTCACCCAGAGTCACGAAGAAGCAGAAGAGGCTGTCCACGATGGCGTCCATGATGGAGTCCATGTCCGTGTCCTGGATGTCCGCCCTGTTGATGGCTGCTCAGGCGACAAACAGAAAAAAGATACTTCATCCTGATTACAGCTGAATCTTTCACTCTGCTGTTTGTTGGTCCATTTTTCTGCCCGACTACAAACATTTACTGCAAATATGAAGTGAAGATTGTAAACAAAAGAGTTCAAGTCTTTAAAATAAAAAAGGTTTGTTTTTTTTAAATAAAACTATACACTAAGTGTGAGAACATTTATTTATAGTTTTTAAACTAAAGCCAACGCTACACTTTGTCCAAATGTTGTAAATAATAAATATGAAACTCTGCTCGTTCATTTATTATTTTAACGTCTAATAATCTTTAAAAAAAAGTTTTTTGCGGTCTCATTACATCATGTAAAGTTTTAACATCTTTTAATACAATATTTATTGTTTTAGTGGGTTTTTTGTTTTGTTTTCTGCCTGTTCACTTGTTTAGTTAAATCTTATTTTATCAGTTTAAAGTGAATGTAGAATGAGCGTACATGAACACTTCAGATAAAAATAAGAATAAAAATGTAACTTTAGAGCCGTTTGAGCCTTCAGGACATAAACCAGCTGGATTTCCTGCAGATTGTTCATACGTAATCATTCATCGTAAACCTTTAGCTGGGACTGCAGCTGGGCGTTAGTTACCGTGGTAGGAGATGAGCTCTTTGTTTTGGTGGCAGAGGATGAACATGTCGTCTTCGAGGGTGATGAAGTTCAAGTATTGATCAAACACCTAAAACAAAAACAACCAACACAAATAAACTCATTTAACTAAATTAAACATCTACAGACGTAAACTGTTTACGCATCAAACATCTTGCTTGTTACTGAAAGCCGTTTTATTTAGTTTGATGCCAGTTCATCTTTTTTTATCGTCTTTAGATTTAATTAATCTTTAGGCCAAAAGATTATCTGCTTAAATCTCAGAGGGTTATAAGAATTCCCCTTTAATGTTTATTTATAAAACAACTGCTGAGGTTCAGGTGTGCGCTGCTCGATCGGTTCGGTCCGACCCAATCGGACCGTCACGGCATTTAAAGTGTTAAAAAATAAAAAGATTTGCTGAACGATACGAAAATAAAAATACGATTCCTCAAAAACTGTCTTCAGAAGGTCAAACTGAAAATCAAAAAAATGTTTGGAACAGCTGGATATCAGCTAAAATGAAAACAACAGCTAACAGGAGCAGAACCATGGCTAAACACCAAGAAGAGCAGAAAAACAGCCAAAGAGAGCAGTATAGTAGCTAAAAAGAACAGAACAGTGGCTACATGCTAAACAGAGAAGAACAGCTAAAGACAGCATTATAGTAGCTAAAAGGAGAATAATAGCTGCTCAAGAGCTAACAAATAAGAGCAAATAATATTTAGACAATAAACACTAGCTAAAAACTAAACAACAGCTAAACAAAGAGAAAATGAGAAATGGGCTAAACAATAGCTAAAAGTAGCAGAAGCAGCTAAAAGCTCATCGCAGCATTAAAAGTCAAAAACAGGGCCAGAGAGCAGATTTCAAAAAGAACTAAGTTTTGACAGAACTAAAGGAACAAAGTGTTTATGAAGACTTTCACATTTTTTATAAATGTTAATTTTAGAAAAGTGTGAAAGTAAGAAAAATACAAACAGAGCACCCATCTCCTGAAAGACATTTTGATTTATGAACGTCACAAAACCTGCAGAAGTGGTCAGACTCTGAAAAAAACATCCAGAAGAAATCTCTAAAGGCTGACTCAGCGTTTACGCTGTTGGCTGCAGGAACAGGAGGTTTGGTGTAACAATGGTAACCTTGGTGACTTGGGTGACGGCGTTAGCGGACAACGCTGCTCCGGCTATGTCCTCCAATTTACTTCGGCTGATGGCGGAGATGAAGTTCAGGTAGTACGACTCATAAAGCTGGTTCCTCAGGTCCTACACACACACACACACACACACAAAGACAGACACTTCTTTGTTAGTCGGTCACTTCCTGTCTGCGTGTCAACACATAATTTTTTTATTTTATCTTAACTAATAAAACGTTTAAACTCTGTCTAAAATCTGCCTGATTAACTTTTCCATGTTGTGATTTAAAATTAATGATTAATAAGAAAACTATTTTTTATTAAACTAAAATGTACAAATATATAAATACAATTATTTAATCTTTAAATCCTCAGCTGATAGTTTTCAGTTACAAATAAATGATTAAAAAGTTAAATATCTCAAAACACTTATGATATTGTAGAGCTTATACTGTTATAATGTTTAAGTTTTATTTTAACAGCAAAATATGCTTTTCAGTTTAATTGCCATTTTAAGTGCAGCTCTTTTTTTGTAACAGACATTTGTTTCTTGTTCGTTTCAGTTTCTTCAGAAAATAAACACACCTTTAAGTTTATCAAATTTCCTGTTCAACCTGTGGCCTGCAGGACTCTGCTCACGGTTCACAGTGGATACATTAAAAATAGTTTTTTTAACTAGATTTTAAGTGATAAATTAATAGATGATCAATCCTACCCTGCTGTTAGAGCCTCCTCCCTACCACTGTGATTTGTTTTTCTGTTCCTGTGAGAGTCGTTTGTTTGAATCTAGCTGGAAACATGGATGAAGGTAAACACACACCTGCTGCACCAAGACAAAGGGACCTTTTAGCACATTTATTTACTTCATTTCCCTCCTCTCATCTCCACACCTTCACAAACAGAAGAGTTCTGCAGTCAAGAGGTGAAGTTAAAAACGTGGGATCACCTGGCAGATCCTGTCGATGTTCTCCTCTGTGGGCATCAGGAAGTAAACGGCAGGAACATCTGGAATAGGATCTCTGTCGGAGTGAAGGAGCCTGCAGGAACACAAACAGCTCATTAAGATGCTTCCACGGCCTCAGACAAGGCAGGTATTACTCAAAAAATCAAAAAATAAAACGTGTTTTTTGATCCAATAAGTTTTATTGTAAAGAACAGAGAGTGGAAAAAATAATTCACCGTCTCTGATATTTATTTGTTGAATATTGAGCTAAAGTTTGGTTTGGTATCAGAATCAGAATAAGCTTTATCATCATTGCACCGAGATACGAGAACATGTACGTACAGTTGTCCTGAAGATGGACGTGGTGCACGAAGCTGCTGTTATAAGCGCAGCCTTTCTTATCCTTTTTCAGAATAATAATCTTAGACAGGAAAAGGGGGAGAACCATGAGGGTAGATAGTGGTATTACAAAAAAAAAGATATTTCACATCTCGTCTATCAGGACACGATTTGAGACACACACAAAAAAAACTCTACCAGCAAGCACATTTAAAAACATGATTACATATGCATTTGACATCAAGGTGTTGAGATTTGTCCATGAACATTTTTCAGCTAGGCCACAGTTCTGATGAGGTTTCAGCCGGCAGTTCTGATAAGCTTGCACAGAAAGTTCTCGAGGGTTAGGATAGTTGAAGCTTTTATCCCTGGTTAGCCATGACC
>JARVJN010000861.1:22517802-22529656 GCA_031763805.1 Argolebias nigripinnis | reverse complement strand
GCGTCTCACACCTGATGAGAACAGAGGAGCCTCGTTTGTGAATTAGACTAACAAAGACTTTGACAGGTCCCTGCTATTAATGTGTGAGGTGTGATTTGTCAATTTACATACAGTAGGGTGTGTGTGTGTGTGTGTGTTCTGTAAGCTCTGCTTTCACACACTGAACTTTGAATGGGTCACAGGTACGTGTTATCCCAAGTATGTGTCTGTTAGCTTCCAATTTACATAGGTTGGTGCGTGTCAGTGGCTCAGCCTGTATAACTTCTCTCTCTCTCACAGTCTGCTCATTGAATTGATAAAGCTCCCCGGATTGGAAGCAAAACGTCTTCTGTTACAAATAAAGTCCAGTTGTTTCTCTATTGAATGCCTTTTTTGACTTTTATCATGTCCTGGACGACTGAGAATCTTTACCAGCATACTTTTAGCTTAAGCTAGCCTTTCCTTATTTTTTGTATTTTAGGTAGCCTTTTGGTATTACCTAATATTTTACTATTTTACCTTTTAGCTACACTACTACTATTAGTTTTAGCTAGCCTTTTGCTTCTATTAGCTTATAGCTAGCCTTTTGATGCTCTTAACGTAGCTAGCTTTCCTCTACCTTCTTTGATGGTTTTAAATTTCAGTTTCTATTCAGCTTTAGTTAGCCTTTTTCTATTTTTAGCCTCTAGCTATCTTTATGCTACATTTACCTAGCTGTTTGCAGCTTTTTGCCAAACTTTTTGCCACATTTTGTTTGAGCTTTGCTGCTTTAAGCTTTCATTGAGAGTTCTGCTTCTTTTAGCTTGGGTTTAGCTTTAACGACCCATGTCCAGCTTCTTCCGTAGGTTTCAGCAGCTGTTCATCTCTTAAGCAAGAACACTGTGACGTTTTGTTCCATACAAAGGAAATGCTGTAAATAAAAAAGGTCGGACAATGTTCTGTATAATACAAAACCTGAAACTGTTTCAGTGAGTTATTGATTCATCTTTAGGATTCAGATTTACTTCATTACTTCATCAGCAGGCGAAGGTTCATGTCTAGACCTGGTTTCATGCCAAGGCTGGATCCAAAGAGGTGTAACCATGTGTACAAGTACCTCGGAGGAAGTATTATTGTTCGACTGAAGGCATTTCCTCTTTTAAAGGAAGTGGAAGACGTAAAGTAATCAGTCAGCTGGGTATAAACCTCTCGTATCAGAGGAATTTCCTCCTGTTAACCCTACAGGAGTTCGGTTACACCCCTCCCCCTCCAGGTGGGGTTTCTCAGGTGCAGGGACCGTCCCTGCTGCTGACTCACTTATGGGACAACACCTGAGCCGGTCAGGATAACCTGAAGGGAGTAGGTGGGACGGACCGGTTCCGGCGCCGACGCCCTCATTATTTCATGGTCGTATCACCGCCTGAAACCACCACAGAAACAAGAATTGTGCTAAAAACTTAAAGGTGGTGGGCGACGTGCATTCCTTCAGTTTAGTTTAATTGTAAATGTACAGGCAGGAGTTTGATGTCTGTTTTTGTTTCAGCTTTTTAATCCAAACATAAATTAATCACACTTAGTAAATCTGCCCCAGTGCGTCCCAGAAAAAAAAAGTTAAGAATAAATAATAATTTTGTTCAACACAATGCTGAGAAAGCTGACATGGTTCTGTTGAAATCAGAACCGACATGTCTCCGGGTTTCCTGCCGAATCCGTTCGAATCCGATTTCTCCTTCGGTTGCTTAAATTTTTCTCCTGATGTTAAAATCTTTGTTTGCATTTACAAGACACACACGTACAAACGCACGCTTCCCAGATTAGCTCCACATCTGTAAAATGACTGAGCTGTAGCCATTTTATGTGTCTGTTGATTAGCTGTGGCGGCCATCTTGAATGAAGTTGAGTTCCATACATTAATCAGTTCCAGAAGTTCATCTGATTACTTTTAAGAAAGTGTCAGTAAAATCCATCCAGTGGTTCATGAGATATTTTGCTAACAGTACAGATGAACGACTCAAGTGTAGACATTAATAATTACCAGTAAGTTTAAAGGTGACATTTAACTGCGATGAATGATCAGAACCACAGAGCTCCTTTCAGCAGGAGCTTTATTAAACGTTTCGTCCTTCGTCTTCAGGTTACGACTTTGCGGAGGTCCTGCGCTGGTTCGGAGAGCGAGTGGACCGGATCATCCTGCTCTTCGACGCGCACAAGCTGGACATCTCCGACGAGTTCTCCGAGGCCATCAGGGCCTTCAAGGGTCAGGACGACAAGATCCGGGTGGTTCTCAACAAGGCGGATCAGGTAGGGCAGAGATTCCAGGCGTGACCTCTGACCCTGCCTGCTCTGACCCGGTTTCTCTCCTCACCTGTGCTCAGGTGGACACGCAGCAGCTGATGCGGGTGTACGGCGCCCTCATGTGGTCGCTGGGGAAGGTGATCAACACTCCAGAGGTGGTGAGGGTTTACCTGGGCTCGTTTTGGGCCAAGCCTCTGCAGAACACAGAGAACAGGTCAGAGTCGTTTATTCTCACTTCCCGTCTCTGTTTTTTTTTTCTTGTTTATTTGTTTACCTGCACAGTTTTTGGTTCCTTGCTTCATTCTTTCTCTTCAGGCGTCTGTTCGAGGCCGAGTCCCAGGACCTCTTCCGGGACATCCAGAGTCTCCCGAGGAACGCCGCTCTTCGCAAACTCAACGACCTCATCAAGCGAGCGCGGCTGGCCAAGGTGAGACAGGAAGTCAGCTGTTGTGCTTGGAAAGAACTTTCTGACACTCAGGAAACCTGAGAATCACATGGAATGTTTACCCAAGTTTTAAAAAAGTTTAAATTTGATGTATGTAAAATAAAACTCTGTTTTTTACAAAACAGATGAGGTTTGAGTCTTTTCTTAAGAAGAAGAAGAAACTCAAAGAAAATTAAAACTCTAGGATGGGATTTTCAAGCTGTGGCCTGAGGACCACATGTGGCTCTTTGTAGCTTGGACCAAAAGTAAGATGGAGTAAAAAAAAAAAAGAATCCCAACAGGAATGAATGGCTGTTTTCAGCAGATTTCCTGTGAAGTAAATGTTTGTAAATCTAAACACAAACAGCTAAAGTGACAGATCAGTTTGTGCTAATTACCAGTTAGCTCGTTAAAGTCTTCATTACTTTGACTTCCAGCCACACCTTCCTCCTCCTCCTCTTCTTTTGAAATCCATCAAAAAAATTCAACATTTTTAACACAGACTCTGGAGGAGGGCAACTCCAAATATGATAGATTAATATGTGGTGAAATGTTGAATTATGGCGATTTACAGAAAAATAACGAGTCACCCTGAAAGCAGAGGGGTTTTCAAAATAAAAGCATGCTTTAATAAAACCTTAATAAAAGTTGAGTAATTGAAGATTTCTGGTTTTATTAGAAATAATTCAAGAAATCTGAGTCAAATATTCAACAAACTGGAGTTATTTTCCCCTAAAGATTTGTTAGGATGCGAATTCCAGGTCTCTCTTTTAAATGAGTCCTTGAGGCTCAATGGGATTAACCTGCCTAAATAAAGGTTGAATGAATGTGAGCTGTGCTGCAAAATGAGTCAATGAGGAATTTGTCCATATTAGGTTATCAATTTTTATCAAATTATATGTTGCAAACGCTTAAATAAGTCATAGCTTGTTGCAATTTGGCGTTTTTATCACCTGGCAACAAGTTTTGTTTGAGCATCAATTTTATAAAAAAAATTTATTGGTCAGGAGTGACATCAGGAATTCCAGCCCGGTATTTAAATGAATGAATAAATAAAAGAAACTCCAATGGTTCACAGTGATGTTTATCATTATATGAAGGGATTTCCCAGTGCTACAGCAGCTGGCAGAGAAAAACAGTCCATTTCAAATGAAAATAAAAGGATTATTTCTGAAGATAAACACGTTAGAAAACCTTGATTTAAAGGTACTTCTGGAAGAGTGAACGAATCTCTGGATGGTTTCTTATGGACACACTTTTACAAAATCTCATTAACATAAAAAATCTACATTTTAAACTGTTTTTGTTCTGCAGTCTGAGATCATACTGACTCTTTCTGCAGCTCGCGTCACAAATAATGTTAGGAAACTAAACCAGGTCCAGATGAAGCTGAAGAAAGCTGATTTCTGGAGTAAATCGAGGCCGGTGAACGTTTAACACGGCAGCTTCCGGTCTTCTAACCTAAAGAAAGGCTTTCCTCATCATCAGAGCTCTCAGCTGGTTTCTCTACGTTTGAACATTTGCTTCACATCACCGCTCACGTCCAGACAAAACGCCAACTTCCTGTTTTCCTGCAGGTGCACGCTTACATCATCAGCTACCTGAAGAAGGAGATGCCGTCTCTGTTTGGGCGCGAGAAGAAGAAGGAGGAGCTGTTGGCGAGGCTCCCGGAGATCTACGCCATCCTACAGAGAGAGCACCAAATCAGCCCGGGAGACTTCCCCAACGTCACCAAGATGCAGGTACGAACCAGAATCAGAACTTCCAAGACCCAAACGGAACAAATAATGTTTCTGCAGTTCAGTCGGATCAGAGCGCAGCCGAAAACAAAAACGCTGCAGAGTCTAAAAGTTAATAAAACTTAAAGAAGCCTGAATTATTTGATTTAGAGTAGATCTGAACCCTGGCGGGGGTCTAACAGAAGTGCAGCTGCTCTGTGAGCTCTGCAGAGACACAGTTTGTCCCTGGCTTTGTTAAAAACCTGGCAGGAGTTGATGTTGACACGGTTCTGTCCCCTGGTGGGACGTGTACTCAGCTGTCAGGCACAAACTGTCCTGAAAGAGGGCTTCAGACATTTATTGAGCAACACTTTGGATGATTTATTAATAAATATGGAAAGAAATATGTTTCTCAACCAAAGCTGCTATTGGTGGCCCTCTACGATTCTTATACATCAGCTAAAATATTTTTTACCTGGCCGTTGGCGTCAATCTGATTCAAGATGGCCCAGAAGATGTTTGAAAACAAAGTACATTTAAGATACTTTTTGAGCCTTTTTCATGCTTTAGCTGAATCTAATCCTCTGATTTTATGAAACGCCTGCGTGAACAGAAGAAGTCGTCCGTGGTGTTTGTCAGAGGTCTGCAGGGACGCTGCGTCCAGCTGCAAACAGCTGGAGGTTCTGCTGCGCCCGTCAACAAACATGTTTTGGATCAGTTTATCTCGGCTGATTGTTGCAGTTAATTCTCAACAAAACGCAGCAAAAATAAACCTAAACTATCCTGAAGCTGAACACGAGGATTTAAATCACACTGACCTGAAGCAGCAAGGGTGTCACTAAGGGGGGGTCTAATGAGGGCAAGGCCACCCCTATAAATCAGCTGGGCCCCTCCTTGGTCAGACAGTTTCAGTTTTCTGAGTCCTGAGTTTTTGTTCAAGGTAGATGTTTAATTTCTCCAAGTTATTTGGGGTTAGAAGAACTTCACAAACAAACAAAAACGTTATTTTTCAACAATTGGTTAAAAGTAACAAATAATAAACTTGAACTTGGACATATTATTTTACATTTATTATCTTTTAAAATAAAGTCCTTCATTTATAATTTTAGAAGAAAACAGATAAACTAATACTTGTAAATTAGGTTTGTTTTCTTAATCAAAGGCCAATAATCAATTGATTTAACTTTATTTTAATCGTTGCAGCTAATCCTTCATCATTTAAGGGTTTCTTGTTAAACACAAACCACTCTTTTGATTTTTTTCTAAGCCAAACGTTATAGCTTATCACTTCTTTTAATTAGCTATAAAAGTTTATTGTACTGTCATTAACTTAATAATTTATTTGTAGGAATTGTTCCTTAAAACAATAAATGACAAATTTCACATAATTACAAAAAACGAAAGTTAAGAATGGAACTACGGTTCTATGAATCCCTCCTGACCACCAGAGGTCAGTGTTGAAAGCACGGAATATTCCCTTCACGCATGCGCTGTTCATCAACAATGTCACACAGATGTGACCGGATAAGCAATCAAGAGGCTAAATAGCCTAGCGTTATCCGTTAATTCAGTCCTACAGAATCTTCTCTCGTAAAGCAAGGATTCTGAATGACAGAGAAGCTCTGGCGGTCAGGAGGGATGAAATAGAACTGAATAATTTCACAACTCTATATTTACCACTTTATTTCTATTTTTTGTGCTTTATTTCTATATTAAACATGATGTACTAAGATTAAAATGTCAAACTAGAACCAAAACAAGTGTCAAATTGTTGGACATCAATAAAAATAAGAGTTTGGGGAAAACTGTGTGACAACAGTTTAAAATAAATAAAACAAGACTTAGTTACCATCAATTAATTCTACTTTCTAATTAACCCTGCAACAGCAAACGTTAATCACGTTTTGATGTAAACCATCTCAAAAACCCCAACTTGGTGCTTTAGGGCTCACAGTGAGGTCCTGAACCTTACTTTGAGAACCCCTGACCCACAAAATCTTTGTGACAAAACTGGAATAAACTTGACAACATAAACAATCTAAACCTCCATGAAACCACTTTTATATATTTCAGATGATGGGTTTGATCCTTGCTAACAGTTCTGGTAAAAAGGTAAAACTATATTAGTATAGATGAGTTGATATCTGAGGACCCCAAAATGATGTTTTGACCCACACTAGGGCCCAAACTTCAACTTTGGAAACCCCTGGTTTAAACCACAGCCCTGCGGTCCTGAAGATGAACTGTTATCTGGCGCTCCTCCTCCAGGACATCTCCAGGTGCATCTGTGATCTGGTCGGGTTTTTATTTCCTGGAGACGTTGACTCTTCTTCTTCTCCTGCAGGACATGCTGCAGCACTACGACTTCAGCAAATTTCCCTCCCTGAAGGTAAAGCTGATCGAGTCTGTGGACAAGATGATGGCCACGAAGATCGCCGTCCTGATGGCGATGATCCGGGAGGAGGAGTCCAAGCAGCCTCCGGCCATGGTGTCCGGCGGCGCCTTCGAGGGCTCCCAGGACGGGCCCTTCGGTCATGGTTACGGCGAGGGCATCAGCGCCGGGGCCGACGCAGAGGACTGGATCGTCAGCCGGGACAAACACCGCTACGACGAGATCTTTTACACGCTGATGCCCGTCAACGGGAAGATCACCGGCGTGAACGCCAAGAAGGAGATGATGAATTCTCGGCTCCCCAATACGGTGCTGGGGAAGATCTGGAAGCTGTCCGACTGCAACCAGGACGGCATGCTGGACGACGAGGAGTTCGCTCTGGCTCAGCACCTCATCAAGGTCAAACTGGAGGGCTACGAGCTGCCCAGCGAGCTGCCCGAACACCTCGTGCCACCGTCCCACCGCAAAAACCCCACCGCAGACGCCATGTACAACCACACCGAGGACTAGTGTGCACGGGGTGCCGAGCACGCCGCCAAACAGACTGACTGGAACCATCGCCAATCAATCAGACAATCTGAACCAGCCCACTCAGAAACAGCTTTTCAGAATAAAAGTCTAATTCGACTTAGACTAACTACTTCCTGTTCTGACGCCTTCTGACACGTGTCTCTTTGCCAACAGTTACAATCTGCAGGTTTTTGTTTGGTTTTTATCTGTTTATTGATATTTTTCCTGTTTTAAACTTGTGAATTACAATTTTACTTTGTGCGACAAATAAAAAGTTCAGTTTTAATCTTATAAAAACGCTGCATCACAAATTTTTACTGTCCGGTGTTTGATAGACCAAGAAGACACCATTTCAAATCCAGTGAGTCGATGAAAGTAGCGTTTCTTGGAGGAATGCATGTCACCCGCCGCCTTTCATGACTGTTTTAAACCTCTTGTGTGATCAGGTACAGCTCAGAGTAAGTGTTGGGGATGATCCTCTGCTACTACCACACCAGAGTTTATATCATACGTAAACGACTGAGTTATAGCCATTCATGCATGTGCTGTTTGATTAGCTTTGGCAACCATCTTGAATCAAATTTACTCCAAATGTTAATATCCAGTGTTTGCCTCCAGAGAGTTCCATTTAAATTCGTCCAGCTGTTTTTGAGATATTTTGCTAACAGACAGAACAGACATTTCCATTATACCCGTGTGCAAGTGTAAACAAAGGTAAATTCTAGTTTAGTCTGTATCGCCCTCTGCTGGAACGAGGGAGAACTACAGATACTGAAACCAGATTGCAAGTGGAAAGGCTTTAGGACAGCTGCCAGTCTTGCCAGCAAATTTACCCAGAAGGTCAGACCATGCAGTGCTTGGAGAAAAGCGCTCCATCTCTGACTCTACAGGTCAAAGGTCATGGCCTGCTTAGAGCCTCTTCTCTAAAAGCAACATGGCAGCATGACTTCGATTTGAAGAGTTTCATCTGAAGGAACCACAAAATTCTGGGACAGAACCAGACCAGAGGACAGATGTTTACCCAGAATGCACTGCAGCAGGTTTGGAGTGCCCCTCTCTGGTGCTCGGCGAGGGTCGCTGAAAGGGCTGCTGCTTCTAAACTTTTAAAAAATGTATCAGGACCTTCAGAGAGCTCCGCTGGAAAGAAGAGTAGGCCACAGTTCCTCCACAACCATGAGACAGATTGAAACAGAATGTTGCTGGATCATCAGTTTCTGACTTGCAGCTTTAACCCTCCAGCTGCCCTAGGATCAAAATGACCCCTGATGTCCCAGTTTAAATGAAGGTGGTCAAGGGTAGCAGGAGGGTTAACGCTTGGCTTTAGTTTAATAAATAAAGTGGAATATGTTGTGTTATTTCTGTGTTGTCCGTTCTTGCCGGCACACTTGAATATAAGAGTTTACAGGAAATATATCAGATTATATATTTTATTTTTATTTAGATCCTTGACCTCTGCAGTATGGGAGCACGCTGCTGCAGGTCACTTCCTACAGTTTTTGATGAATTCAGACTTCATGTTGGCTCTTGGCTGCAGCGTTTTTTGCTTTAAAGCTACATTCCAGCATGAGATTTTTTTAAAAAAAGAAAGTGCCTGTGAAACCCAGTCTTAAGGGAGGAGTTGGACCACCCCCAGTGATGAATAATTCAGTTTTAAAATGTGTGACACTGTCAAGACACTCCTTCGTCATCTTGTTAAATCATTTACTTTCAAACTTCCTGCGGTTTCATTACCTCTGACTGGACTGTGACTGCTGCCATGTCCTCCTGCCTTTAAAAGACTCAATGACCTCTGATCCTCTTTGTTCCTTCTCTTTCCACCTTCCTGTCATCACTTCACATTTGAACCTCTCTTATTTATTCAAACCAATCAGATGAACATAAAGTGAAAGTAGAAGCTTCAGGAGGGGCCGAGTTTGTGTTTGTATTCCCTCGTGAGTGACCTGAGCTCTCCTCGACAGGTAAGAGCAAACTTTACTGTTTGATCTTGACTCAAACTGAGATTTAAGCATTGAAATGTTTTTTTTTAGTACGAGCCAGATGCACTCTGGAAACTCCTTAAATTAACAATAATGTGATCCAAACAAAACTTTTTATTAAACTGCACATTAATAAAGATATTTAGTCAGTAATTAAATCTTTCACTGGCGTTTACACCGATCTTTTTTTTTTAAAATAAGTCCTGATTTAATTATCAGTTCTGTCCGTGAAATAAAAGTGAGAATGTTTGATTTAATGCAGCTAAAAACAAATATCTTCATACATCTTATAATAAAAAAACATGTTTTATCATGAAACTCTAAATTTTTATTTTTTTCAAGATCTAAACATCAAATTTTGAGCCCTTTTTGTTTAGCTCGATATGTTCTTAAGCATTACAATTTTCAATATGTTTAACGCTTCATTTTATAGATTAATGTTTTTGTTTTGTGATTGCTTGCTGCAAAACTGTCTTTAAAAAAATCATATAATTTTTTTTGTAAAAAATATCCATAAAGTTTTTAATTTAACAGTCCCAATTGTTTATTTATTTTTATTTTTTTATGAGCGCAGTGAGCTTGTGTTTTAAATGCAGTTTTTACAGTTTCTGTTCCGACGTCCTGGATCCAAAGTGACCGGACCGGATCTTGTTTTATCTGTAAACAGAACTGCTGACTCGGCTCTTGGGGATAATAAACATGATTACTGTCTCACACACAGACTGAAAGAGAAGCTTTATGTTTCCTGTTTTTAGATTTGATTCTTGCATTGACCTTGCTCTCCTCACAGTTTAGATCTCACTGAGAGAAGATACAGTCCAAGGTGATGGAGAAGTCCTGTCAGGGTCCAGAGGAGGACAGGGTGTCCCTAAGGAGCAACGGGAATATGTCCCCCAGTGGATCAGTGAGGGAGGCTCAAGGCTTGCTGAAGACGATCAGACGGAGCTTCAAGAAAGGTTCAGAAAGGAGTCCTGCCTCACTCAGAAGCAAAGGGTTAAAGGTCACTGGCAAAGAGGACGCAGCAGGCGAGGAGTCAGAGTCTTCATCCTTTCTGTCACCTCCTTCACCCAGTGAGTATGATCGACATGTTGATGGTCAACATTATTCAAGGATTTGATCTTTGATGAACAAACAAATGACAATGAGTCTTTAAATGGAACAAAAAATCAGGGTTTATTGCAGAGGAGATCCCTGAAGACACAAAGAACCCTGAATTTTGCTGCCATTGAGACTCAGTGCCATCTGTTATTTTAATCAAAGATCAAATCGTTGAACGGCATTGACCCACTATAGTTGGTGCCCAATGTGGGGCGCCAAATGTTGTGTTTAAAATATATATTATTAAGTTAAAAAATACAAAGTAGATGACACAGAAACTGTATCTGACAGCAAAGATGGGGTAATGACATATTTCCTGGAGCACCACTGGGTGGGGGGTGGGGAGGGGAGGGGGTGGCACAATGGTCAATCAAATAAAACTGTAGTTAAGATAAGTAAAACCTTATCAACATTAAAAAGCATAGTTTTTGCACAGTTGGTTAAATAAATAAATAATGTGCATTTTGTATTTAAAAATAAAAAATTTCAAGCTGGTCTTGCTGGATGCGGACATCAAGTTTAAGGTTCCGCCACACACAAGCTGCATTTTGGTAGAACGGACCTGAACCTCTGATCCAGTGTGAGAAAATCCTTAGCGCCAAATGGTGCATTCTTGTGGGGACAGTCGAAATGTTTTTTTTAAACGATTGTCATTAATTCACTGCCAGTCTAACCTACAACCTCAATAACAATGGTGAAGTTTGTGATGCAGACTCCAGTTACTCAACTAAAGTCAAAACTTCGTAAGCTGATGGGCATTTAATTACCCTGATGGGCTTATGAAGAAAACAATAAAGCTCCTGAAAGTTTGTTCTGGTTTTTAATTTTGGAGTAACACTCCAAGGATGACAATTGTCCACACTTGACCAACTGTTTGATAGTTTCCTGGAGATGCCAAAAGTCAGCCAGAACCTAACGGGTCTCAGTAGAGTTTTGGTGAGGTCTAGGACCGCAGTGAACTCCTTGTTAAAGGTGAGTTATGGAGGGGTTTGAACATAAACAAGACTTCTGTACTGAAGCCAATATGGGTTCGTCATGAATGGACTGATAATGTGTGGCCCATGTGCACAAACATGGCTTAGTGGTCAAGACTTTGAAGCAGGACTGTCCACTCTGCCTTCATATCTACGCTTTAACCACTTCAGGGCAACACAATAAAGGTGGTATATCACTGAGCTGCAACTGCCAGAGATTAGTTAGAGGCTCTAAACTGTAAGAAAATTGATGAAGTGTCTGTGTTCCCCATGTCCAGTTTGTCAAAATTGTCTATTTTAATGTCCACAACTTGTAAAACTGTTCAGATTATTTCTTCGTCCGCATCCTAATCATCTTGACAGCCACCTCCAAATGAATGATTTAATCCACCAAAGTAAATTTTAGGAATTAAGACAGGCAGATGGGATTTTAATACAGGTAGTCCCCGACTTACGAGCACATCGACATACGAGGTTCCGGACTTACGAGCTGACTAACGAACAGTAAA
>JARVJN010000861.1:22231061-22243243 GCA_031763805.1 Argolebias nigripinnis | reverse complement strand
CGGTTTGTCATGTTTCAAACCTGGTTCATCTCGTGTTTCTCACCTAATTTATCTCATGTTTCTCACCTGGTTTGTCTCTGACACACTGCACTGGGACCTCAGCAGGATCTTCAGCAGGCTCAGGTGGTTGTAGCGAGCTGCCACATGCAGGCAGGTGTCACCCAACTAAAAGCAGCAAATGTGCATGGTAATGAGACGTGTCATAGTCGTATTTCCTGACCTACAGCCTTACAGCTCACTTAGAGGGACACCCCTGTTTGTCACCTTGTTCTTGTTGTCGGGGTTCGACCCTTCGATCAGCAAAAGCTGAGCCGTCTGAGCATGCCCGTTCAGACACGCCAGGTGAAGAGCTGTGTTTCCTGCCTGAAACAATCAGAGCAGAGAGAACTGAGAGCACAAGAATTCAGATTTCCTAGTTGGTGAAGATGGACATCACAATCTGTTTAAAATCATTTCGAGGAGTTTTGCAGGAAGAAACCACACAGTCAGAGATCAGACACTAATCTTCTACTTCAACAGCCTGGTTTTATTTAGAGTTCACTGTGAACTATTTTAATTCAGTCAGGTTTTAGATGTTAATGCACCGAGTCAGGCAGACATTTCTAAGGTAGAGACTAGAATTGGAGTGTCAGCCGAGGCAAAGCCCATCTCATAAAATAAACTATTCACTTACCACTGTGTCATGACACCTTAACACCTGCTCCCTTGTGAAAGACTCAAACAGGCTTCACATCAACTAGGGCTGAAGAATGTTTTCATGAAGATTTTGTATGGAGTCTGATGCAGATATCTTTTTCATAGTTGGGGCAATTACAAGTCCATAAAACCATTGTCTTGGGATAATCTTAAAAATCTAATTAGATTTAAAACAGAATAAAAGTAGGGTTTTTGTACAAAAGATTTCTATCTTGTGTTATTAGTTTATTAATGGTGCTTGTATTTCAGTGAGAGTCAAGATCAATGTCTCTGAAACTGTTTTTGTGCTTGGGAATTTGACAGATTTGTGAATCACCTGAAATTTCTGCCAAACGATGGCGGCTGGAATGAGTCCCAGCAGAAATTCCATTGAGGGGAAAAAAAATCTACATTTAGATGAACTAATAGTTAAAGCTCACTTTTGCTCCTTTGCTTCAGCTCAACTTTTTTATTTATTTAACCGTTACCTTGTTCTTGATGTGAACATCAGCTCCGGCCCTGACGAGCAGCTTGACGCACTGAAAGAATCCATGCCAAGACACTTCATGGAGCGCAGTGTTTCCATCCTCAAACACACAAAGCACCACAACCACAATTAACGGGGTTCCATGTTAGGACGTTAGGTGATGGTCCGGTTCATGGCTCACCAGGTCCTGCAGGTCCACGGCACAGCCTCCAGCTATCAGAGCAGCCATGGTCTTACTGTTCCCCACCATGGCACAGCGATGCAGCGCTGTCCGAGGTCCTGAGCCCTGATGGAGGGAGCAGCATCTAACTACACTTTAACTGTTCAGATCAGGATATAGATCTGTCAGCAACATCCAGTAAACATCACATGAATACAAAGAGCTGGTCCACCTAACATGGATCCAGAATTTCCACTTAGACCATCAGGGCTCAGTAGTTCCTGAACAAAAAGTGGTGTTTATAAACTGATGGGAATATGATACATTTATTGTTAGATATTGGTTAAAGTTAGGCTCATTGTTGCATATTTTGTAAAAGACTAAAGTTGTACATGTTTCTGTAAATGTGAAGGACAGAAAGTGTCTGAAAATGTATTTATTTGAACCAGTTAGTTATGGTGTTCCTCATGGTTGTTAGCTTGGTCCCATTTTATTTTACATATTCATGAGGTTAGGTAAAATCACCAAGAATAAAAAATAATAATATCCGCTTTTATGCTGATGACACTGAGCACTTTTTAATCAATGAAATGTGACAACACTGAGCTGCTTAATACATTTGTCTTTCTTTCATCTGTGCAATAAATAAATAAAAATCTGTAGCATTTTGTCTCAAAGTGACACAAAAATTTGTACATGCATTCATAAATTTGAGACTTGATCACCGCAGTGTTGGTTTAGCTGGATGTCCAAAGAGTTCCCAGAAATCTTCCTGGATATCCAAAATGCTGCAGCCAGAGTTTTGACCAAAGAAACAAAAAGAAGATCTCGGTTCTCAAACTTAGTAATGTCACATTGGCAGCCCGTCATGTGCAGACAATACTTATCATTATGTACAAAATCCTTAGTATTCTTGCACCATAGTATTTACAAAACCTCCTTAATCCTTTCCACCCCATAAAAACACACTGCTTTTGAGATTTCATTACTGAAAAGTCATAAAATTGCTACACGATACTTTGTATCTCATTTGCAAGAAGAAGAAAAATCCAGAAGTCTTGGAATCTAATAGAAAACAACTCAAAGTTTTGGATTCAATCACACAACTTTAGACTTTGATTTGGGTAAATACAGTATATGACTTTACATTAGAGAATATTCGAGTTATTCCATGTAAAAATATGATATGAATGTCAGAATTTGAGATTTTTCTTCATTTTATTATTGCAGTGACCCTAATATGCCATCAGATCATGTCTACCTATTTTACTATGTACTAATTTTATTACACCCATTGTTATGTTGCTATTATTTTTTACACAGCATGTAAATATTTTACATCCATCCATTTTTACCATTCTGTCATTGATTTCATTTGATTTTTTTGTTAAATCCTAACCAACAATCCTAATTGTGTTTTAATCCATTGCCTATTTGTTTTTATGTTTAATTCTTCATTACTTTGAGTTTATATTCTGTGTAAAGATACAATTTAATAGATTTGAATGTGCACAGGTTATAGATAACAGTAACATTTGTTAGGTTCTTATGAATAAATGTGGAGGAGGAGCAGTCAGATGGAAGGGCATGAAAATATGTGTCTCAGAGACTGCTGGAGACTTGGTGAAAATTAGTCAGATACCTGCAGGAGGTCTGACAGGTGCAGAATAAAGCTGTACAAAGAAATAGTCCAAATCTGAGACATAAAATGGGTTTCTCTGCTCACCTTCTATAATCAGCTGTGTTTTGTGTTTCACCAGCAGGTCTGCACACCTGTACGGTTCTGTAGCTCTTTGTACACGTGAGGGTTCATGTATGATTTTCCATTAGTTTCTACCATGAAAGCAACAGAAACTACAACTGTTTGTACCTTCCGTTGGATGATTTCTCTGTTTTCAGTCCTGCAGCGCTCATGTTTCACTGAAGGGGTTTCTGCTTCCTGTTGACGCAGAAACAATAAGTGTGAAATTAGATTTGTCTTTTTATTTAAAAAAAACTTCTGAAATGGTTTGGAGAAATAAAAGCATGATTTGGTTTACAGAGTGTCAGCAACGGCAGAAGTTTGGACTGTTGCAGAAGTTTTGTTACCTCAGCGGGACTGAGCGAGCACACCAAGTTCTCCATGTCAGAAGATGTCAGAGAGTTCCTGCTGCAGAACGCTGCCATCCAGCTGCTCCAGCTGCAGGAGAAAAACAATAAAAGGTAAAAAGGACTACTGAAAACTGTTGGATTCTAAAAAGCCATTCGGCTCAAACAGAACAAAAGACAGACCCAGCTTGCATGTAACGGGTCAAAACAATTCATTAAAAAAAATTTAAAATAAAAAATGGATTTAAGTTTTCATTCTGTTTCATCCTAAAAAGCTGAAGAGCACAACTTGTGAACAATTTAATAAAATAGTATACAGCAGACAAAGACTGTGTAGATGTTGTAAACCCATCTGACAGTTTCTATGGAAACGAGAGACAAAAACTTACCTGTTTCAGTCTCCAAGGTAACAAACGCTGTAAAACCACATCTCCATCTCCATGGTAACATATGTTGTTTACCCATCTGTTTCTGTCCCAGCGGTAAGAACAGATGGTGTATGGCTGTCTGTTTCCATGGTAACAGAAGTTGTTAACCAAATTGTTTTTTGTGACAACAGATGCTGTAAACTCACTCACTTCTGTCTGTGGTATAGCAGATGGTGTATACAGTACATGTACAGTACATGTATGGTAACAGATGCTGTACACCTGTGTGCTTGTAGTAGCCAGTGCTTCATCTTGTCTGTCTTTGTTTCCATGGCAACAGATGTTGTTAATTCCCCTTCCTTTGTCTCTGTGATGACAGATGTTGCTTACCCACTCGTTTATTTATCTCCATGGAAACAGATGTTGTTAAGCCACTGGTTTTTGTCTCCATAGTAACAGATGCTGCAGATCTGTGTGTCTCTGTCTCCATAGTAACAGATGCTGCAGATCTGTGTGTCTCTGTCTCCATAGTAACGGGTGATGTAAACATGTCTATGTTTTTGTGGTAACAAATGTCAAAAACCTACTTGTCTCTGTCTCCATGGCAACAGATACTATTAACACACTCTGGTCTGCAGCAGGTTTTGATGTCAGTGACAAAGTTCAGTGTAAATTGATGGTCAATGTTTTTATTGTTTTTTGTAGTTTACAGTAACACAATGGCATGTTGTGTTTTCATTATAATCTGACCAGTTTGTCTAAAACACAGGAAAAGTGTTAGGCCTGATGATTATTTAATCTTAGACGATGATCATAATCCTGAACGTGAAACGGAGATGTGCTCTTTATAATCCCATTGTGTAATAAAAAAAAAGGTGAGACGGGATCTCATGACACAAGATCTGCCTCGAGAACCAGTGTTTCCATCATTTTAAATCATTTGTGTGGCAGCAGCTCACAAAGGCAGTATCTGTAAATCTCATCACAAGCTTCTCCATCCCTCCTGTGACCTCCTGACGCAGGTGAAAACAGGCTGAGTCGCTTTCCACATTTATTTAAAAGCTGAGTTCACTCACTGATTTGATAACTTAAAACATATTAATTTCCTTTTTATCCATTTGAGTTGAGAGGAAAAGAGTCAAACTTTGAGGTGGTGAAAAATAAATTGGGCTGTGCCGTTTATTTAATCTTCCACTCGCCATGCAAACTGTTTAATAATTTGTGTTAATCAGTGTGAACAAAATTTCCCCATGATTATAATATTAATAATTAAAAAGCACACCGAGAAGTTTAACTCTAATGTCCATTTTAGTTAAATCTTAGCTCTCACATCAGACTCTTAAATACCCCCGAGAGAACATCACAGTTCCACCACAATTTAATTTATTCATATTATCCTTTTGTGTTGTCTTGTAATATTGTAGTGAAATGTTTGTAGCTGTTGTCATTTTTATTGATGGTCTTTTAAACAGTTTTGGTTGGCTGAGGTGACATATTTTCTTTAGAAATCAGTTAAACCTGTCAATAAAAAGGAAGAAATGATCTATAATTGAAATAATCTAATAAACCCTATATGTTCTGACTGATACATATATATTTATATTTATAGACAGTTAAAACAGGCAGCATCTCTTGTTAACAGCTGAAAATGAATCATTTTATTTTAGAACATCTGCACATCGATGTAGTTATTTTTAGTTTCCCAGAGATTAAAGTGTTTAAATGTGTCACATGTGATGGTGATAGTAATCCTGAATTAACCTGAAATTGGTTCCCATGACCGAACAAGTCAAAGTGTAACCTGACTGCTTGCAGCAAATAATAAACTGTCACGAATCACGTTCAGCAGGACACAAACAGAAGCTTCAAGTTTTTATTTTAATAACTCGAAACTTGTTCAAGTCAGTCTGATGTTTACCATCATAAACCAGAGAATGTCTCAGCCAGATTCGATTTACCTGACGGGTCACAGAAACCGGGTCTTCTCCTTCTCTCTGCTGGAAAAACGAGCATCCGTTCAGAATCCAGTGCAGCGCTTCAGTGAAACGAGGGCTTTTTGTGGTAAGAAGATAATTCTGCTGCAACAACAGACAGGATCGGCGGGCGGATCAGTTCTGTCAGCTTCAGGGGGGGTTAAGCCCTCTGTCCTCAACAAACCAACAATTATGTAATCTGAATCTACTCTGAACCAGAACCAGACGTTTAAATATGACTTACAGGGATTCCGTCAAAGAGTTATTAGGGTTTGGATGCTACGTCTAATGTCCATTAACTGCATCCATACCGTATTTTCCAGCCTATAAGTCACAGTTTTTTCAAAACTACTTTTCAAGTCCTGCAACTTATAGGGCAAAGCGAAATATTTCGGAATTTTTTCCTACATTTTAGACCAATTTTTGGCTGCGATATGACCGTTTCCATTCATTCTGACGAAAAAAATGGAGCAGTACCACTTTCGGCCGCTAGGGTCCACCGACCGTTTCCAGCTCATGTGTCCGACGGCAGCCTCCTCTGGTCGGACTCACTCTGTCAGCAAATAATTGTTTTTAAGTGTTAATCTTGTTAAAGTCCTTCCGTGCACGCTCCTGTGGTCCTTTCGCAGCCAATCCATTTTTGGCAAAACACCGGCCCACATTTCCGGGTTGTCAGCGGTTATGCGTAACATACGCGACGCGTCTGTGGTGACGCATAATAGATGCAATGTATACGGAGGTGCGTCCTGTTTATGGATTTTTCCACTTTATTGGACATAATTGAACTGATGTGACATATACGGCGGTGCGACTTTTAAGGTGGCAAGTACAGTAGTAACAGAGCAGGATCCTGGGAATATTTTAGATTGTGCGTATTTTCAAAGTTTGACTAAAATGGTCTAAATTCGTCATCCGATGATTTTAGTTTAAAACTAGCATGAAGGGCTGCAGTCCATATGCATATCTTCATCGAATGATAAGCCACCAGTTTACTCAAGAGTTCATGGTTATGTGCAAATGCAAATAACTGTAGCAGCAGCAGCCAGCTGTAGCACTTTTTGTGGCAACTCTGACAGAAATTACCATACCATAAATTACCATACCATAATGTACGGAAAGTGCTGAATATTTTTTGCTAAAACTGCCTTTTAATAAGAAACTTATGGTATTTAGAGTTCTTTTTTAAATTCAAAGTGTATTTATAAAGCACATTTCAAAACAACCACAGCTGACCAAAGTGCTTCACAAGAATACAACATTGTAAATATAATATGATAAAACATGATAAACTAAATAAAACTGAGTTTAATAAAAATAAAAGTATGATTAAAATTTGCAGTAAAATACCAATACAACAATAGTACTACTAAAAACCAAGACAGTTATTGCATATTTGCAGCAATTTCCCCACATTCTCCAGGTTTAAATAGAATTATTTGTGTATGTGTTGAAGATAAGTGTTGTGTAAGATGGTATTGATCCTCTGTGGAAGATATGGTCTGCTTGAACAAGCCAAGATTAACTCATCAGTATGTTCCATGATGAATAAAACTCATGATGCCAGTAATCCTCTTTGGTGTTAGCTAAAGTTGACTTAGCCCTAGCTTGTAACCTATTTGTTCTGAGAGACATATCTTTTTTTTTTTTCTCTTCTTATCCAGTTCCATGCAGCAAATCAAGCACGGTGCAGAGTCTACTTCTTATGCAGGAAAAAAAGTCCATAATGCTACAGTAAATTTTGATAACTCATTTATCCTACACTATCCACAATTTGCCTTAAAAACAACAGTTCAGGGCGTGGCTCAGTTGGTATAGATGTTGCCTCTCAGCTAGATGGTTGCCAGATCGAATCCCAGCAGGGGCCTTTCTAGGTGGAGGTTGCATGTTCTCTCTGTGCATGCATGACCAAAAACATGCATGCTAGGCTGATTGGTAACTCTAAATTGTCCCTAGGTGTGAGTGAGAGATTGAATGGTTGTTTGTCTCGTTTGTCTCTATGTGATCCTGTGATGGACTTGCAACCTGTCCAGGGTGTACCGCCTCTTGCACAGTGATGACAGCATAGACACCAGCGACCCCAAAAAGGAAGAAGCGGGTAAAAGATAATGGATGGATGGATGTTTTCAGATTAAGCAGGTGAAGTTGTGTGACTGAAACGTGTCTTCTCTAAATTTGACATCTTTAATTTTGGAAGAAGAAAGCTCCAATTTCTTCTTGTGGGGTGGTGTTTTTCTTCCAGACGTTGCTTTTGTTGATATAAATACTGTTTTGCTGAAATGGCAAACGATGGAGCCTCGGATGACCTTAAGTCTGGTTTTCCAGTTGATAGAAACGTGACTGAATCGCTTTTCTGTTTTTGCAGGCTTCAAAAAGACATCTGCATGATTCTTTTGCTTGTTATTGGAAACGGTTGTCAGCTGGAGGCAATAATATTTTTGCCTGAGAATGGCTGCAAGTCTTATCAGTTTTACAGACATTGCATTGCTGGCAGTAAGTTGGATCCCATATGGGTGGGACTTGGACTCCGCCAGGGCTGCCCGTTGTCACTTATGTTCATAACTGTATGGACAGAATTTTTCGGTTCAGCCAGGAGGTGGAGGGGATCTGGTTCAGTGACCTCAGGATTCCATCTGTGCCATTTGCTGATGATGCGGTCCTGTTAGTGTTATCGTTTGGTGATCTTCAGCTCTCACTAGAGCCATTTGCAGCCGAGTAAAACGCAGAACTGATGAGAATCATCACCTTCAAATCTGAGGCCATGGTCCTCAGATTACCGGTATCATCTCCGGGTTGTAAGTAAGGTTCTCCCACAAGTGGAGGAGTTCAAGTATCTTGGGGTTTTGTTCATGAGCAAGGGAAGACTGGAGCGTGAGATTGACAGTCAGATTGATGCAGCATCTGCAGTATTGCAAATGCTGTGCCGGTCTTTTGTAGTGAAGAGGGAGCTGAGCTGTAAGGTGAAGCGCTCTGTTTACCTGTACTGTTGGTCTACATTCCTACCCTCACCTATGGCCAGAACTCTGGGTAGTGACCGAAAGAATGAGATCATGGATACAGGCGGTTGAAATGAGTTTCGTATGCAGGGTAGCTGGACTGTACCTTAGAGATAGGGTGAGAAGTTCACTTATCCAGGAGAGACTCGGAGTAGAGCCGCCGCTCCTCCACATCCAGAGGAGCCAGTTGAGGTGGTTCAGACATCTGCTAAGGATGTCCCCTGTACACCTCTAAAGGTTTTCTGGGCATGTCCAACTGGGAGGAGACATTGGAGAAGCTCCAGGACATGCTGGAGAGACTATACTCTTTCGATCCGACTTTGAAACAAGTAGAAGATAACTGATGGATGGGTAGAGCTGAAGTTTGGTGTGGTAGTAGCAAAGAATCATCCTGGATACAGGTTAAGCTCTGGCAAATCATGAGATCTTGCATAATGTTACTTACAAGGTTTAACCAAAACCACTTTAACTCTCTTCTCATAATAAGGTGATCTTAGTTTAAAGCTTTGTCATAAAAGATGGCAGCCGCAGGACTGGGTGATATGCATTCCTTCATGGACTTATACCGGGTAGGTCCTTTATATAAAAAAGTATATCCTCACTCTAATTTAATGGTCTTCATCCTGCTAAGACTTCCTTGCACACCCTTTAACGTATAGCATAAAGCTCTCGTGGTCGTCCCTCAAAACATTTAACAGAGAGCTGACCATAACACGGCCTGTGTTTACTTCCTGGACATGAGCGGTGAAGAAAGGTGCAGAGTGTTCGAGACAAAAGCCGAGTGGGAAGCATGCGTAGGAGAGAACAGGCTGCAGTTTTACATTTTTAGCCGCCTTGCTGCTGTCATCTGGGATCAAGAAGTTTTGCTGGTCACGGATTCAAACACACAAACTCAGGAGAGCTCAGGCATTGCCCTGTTTTGCAGGTTGAATGAAAACGCACATGCTCGAAATGCTTTGATAATTGCTCATAACTTCATATTTGGTAAATAATGAAGCACAAATCCCCTGATTTTGTAGCTTAGCAACAGCTAAAAAAAGAATACACAGCAAGAAGCTTCACTGTTGACTTTAATTTAGTCCTGCCTGGTAAAAGAAAATCAGTAATTCATTTCAGATTTCTTCTCTTTAGTAAATATCCAGGAGGATGTTTTTAGGTTGTGCCAAGGAGCAAAGAGCTGGAAAAGGAGATGAAATGCAGCTGATCCCGTTCAGTTTCACTTGACGTTTGAATTAGGAATCCTTGCAAAGGTTTTCTACTTTATGCATTCTTCTAAAAAAAGATCAAACTGTTCAGCAAAAATCTCAAAAATGATGCTGTAACACCAGCAAAATGTTTCACTATCGAGTGCAACTTGGTGTCTGCAACCTTTGTTGTGTGCATGCTGATGATTATGTGGCTTGTAGGAAGTCCTGGGATTTCTGGGGGCAAGCTAAAGCAAGGACATTTTAAAGATTAAAAAGAGAAAAAAAAGGACACTTGATTGGAAGTAATTTAAGTTGCTTCCTTGTCGTTCTAAGGAAAAACGACCTCATTGAGTAAATAGTTGGCAGCAATATGAGGCTCAAAGTCCCTCTGAATGGCTGCACTTTCCCCTTTCACTTTTTGGTCTTATCTTTGTTTCTGCCGTTCATGTTGGACACGTTCAGCACACTGCTGCGACTCCGGTTCAGTGTGTTTTCACTCTGCAGACCTGGAATGTCCTGATGTCGTACCCACCACTGTCCTGATGTCGTACCCACCACTGCACTCTGTATTCACTGGTTAACTGGACATCATTAACCTCACGCAGATTCTTCCACTGGTACATTTTCATCTTTAAATCACTTCTTGGTCTGCTGCCTTCATACATCTCCTCCTACATGTCTCTGCATGAGTGCAGCTATAGCATGCACTCTCAGGACATCATTACATGCAGTGTTCCTTCAGTGAGAACTGATCTAGGCAAAAGGGCCTTCTTCTACTCTGCCCCTGTTTCCTGGAATATCTTGCAAAAAGACCTGAAGCTCTCAACCTTGACCTCTCTAAGTGACTTTAAAACCCTGTTAAGTACTTGGCAAAAGCCAATGCAGACATGTTCCTGTTTTTAGTTATTCCTGTGGTGGGTGCTTGTAGGGGCGTTCATGTAAATAATGTCACCATAGTCAATGGAGGAAAGTCGCAGTTACAAGGTGTTTCCTATATTCAGAGTTAGACAGGATCTGTTTCTGAAAAATAAACCCAGTTTATGTATTCATGAACGTTCATGTATGTACATACCCAGTTCATGTATGTACATACCCAGTTCAGGTATGTACATACCCAGTTCAGTTATGTACATACCCAGTTCATGTATGCATGCTCATATTCTGACTCGCCCATCCAAGAAATAGAGCTGGGTGTTTTTTGTAGACGCATCACAAATGGTGTCCGTATTTACAGCAGAAAATTCAGCTTTGTCAATGTGTGAAATTTGTTTAGTGCAAAAATTCACATTTTTGTATCAAAAATTATTTTTTCACTTCAGGAATAAAAACTCTGAAAAGTCTTATCGTGGATTTTTAACTGGGACAACTTATTCTGGTGATTTATCACATTTAGTTTTAGCATCGACCTCACGTTAAAAGTGGGAGATGTTTTCTCTGTGTGCGATCGGCGTTGGCGCCGCAGTTTGATGGTTTTAAGTTTATTGGTTGTTTTTTTCTACTTGTGTGTTTATCTAAGAGTGACAACGTGGAGGTTTGTGATGTTTTTACGTTTCTTTAATGACTCAAACATCCGTTTGTCTCCTCCCTCCACAGCTGCAGTTCGACTGTCTTCAGTGTGAACTCCTCAAGGAGCAGAACGCAGACGTATTCCTCCGTAATCTTCTCAGCACCTTTCAGATGATTAACGAGGTGTCCTGCAAGAGGTTGTCTTCATGAACTGTTCTCGTCATCGAGACCGTTGGAGATCTTCTTCAGAAAATAAAAGTCACATGAGAACTTTGACTCATTTCATCTGGAATGGGACGTAGAGCAGACCAGGCGTCAGAAGGAGGAGGAACAATGGACATGACATATCATGGTTGTTGGCACCAGACTGGTCAGAGAAGTTTAGAACCTGTTGATCTGCTGGGATTTTTTTTCTTCACAATTGTCTCCAGGGTTTACAGAAAATGGTTCAAAAAGAGAGAAAACACTTGCGAGCAGCGTTGGTGTGGACAAAAAGGCCTCGTTAATGTCAAACTGGTTGGAGACCGTCTTCAGAACCATGAAGATGAACATGTCCAGATGTGAAGCAGGTGGTCTCTCCAGCACAGTGACGTGCGGTCAGGAGAGGCAAGTAAGGCCATGCCTCACCTGTCATCATGGAAAGAAAACAATGTAAATTGAAAAAATAAATGTAATTATTGTATTTATCCTTTGATTTGTACTATAAACTTATTTTACTAAAAACTAAACCAGTTTTAAGTTATTT
>JARVJN010000861.1:22125901-22138716 GCA_031763805.1 Argolebias nigripinnis | reverse complement strand
ATAAACATAGGAAAAAATCCATAAATATGTTGCACCTCTCTATAAGTCGCAGGGCATGCAAATTAGGCAAAAAGGTGCGACTTATAGTCTGGAAAATAAGGTACTTTTATGCTCCAACCACTTCCTGCTGGAGTCCGATCTGCTCAGGCCTGGAGGAGAATATAATCAGTTTTTCCCCTCTCCTTTCAGATCAAGGAGCTGACAGTAAACATCCGGAGCCAGTTCCCCTCCATGTCCAGCCTGTCGTCCATCCCCACCAGCTCCGACTCCGACACGTCCTTCAGCAGCACGCCATCTGATGAGAAACTATCCGTAGCCACCACCATGAGGGAGAACAGCAAGGCCATCAAGAAGCTGCTGCAGTGGGTGCAGAGGAAAACTCGGAAGTGAGTGAAACATGAAACCTCAGAGATATAAAAAAGACTCGCCCTGTGTTGACATCATATTGTGTTGCAGGTACGGAGTGGCTGTGCAGGACTTTGGGAAAAGCTGGACCAGTGGTCTAGCCTTCCTGGCCGTCATTAAGTCCATTGACTCCAGTCTGGTGGACATGAGGAAGGCCCTGCTGAGAAGTCCCAGTGAGAACCTGGAGGACGCCTTCAGGAAAGCCCACTACAGTCTGGGTATTCCTCGGCTGCTGGAGCCTGAAGGTACCACAAAGACCTCTGGTTTTACTAGTTTACGTCCTTATATGGCTGAAACCATGACTCACCGGCTGGCTCCCTCTGTCATTCCAGTCTTATGACACGGTTCTGATATTAAGATAAGAAGTGATAAAAGAGCCAAAGAATAATAAACACAAGCTGAATCAGAAAGGTCTTCCAGTAGGTTAAGGACATTGTGTGAAATATAATTATGTTCCTGGTTTTATTATCAGATAATGAGTAGGATTTAACTTTGTGGAGCAGCAGTTTTTTTAAAATATGAGATTCACAAATTAACAATCATAAAAGAAACCACTGAGTCATGAGACTGGGATCAAAGTAAGATCAGGTGAGTCAGATGCAGAAGCTGCTTTTCATTCAAGTTAATCAGAAATGTCAAGTACTTTTTTTTTACTGAAAGAGTAAAAATAAAAATAAATAAAAATCCACACTGAAGATTTAACTGAAAATACTTTTTTCTTGACTTCTTACTTGTTGCTTTGTTACACTAAACCAATGGTTCCCAACTGTGGTCCTTGAGGAACACCATCCTGTATGTTTTAGTTTTTTCCCTGCTTTTATACGTCTGATTGAAATGAATGGGTGATTAACAGGCTTCTGCAGTATATGAGGAAGTAATTAAATCACTGAGTCAGGTGTGTTGTTGCAAAAAAATAAAACATCCAGGATGGTGTTCCTCTAGGAACCAAGTTGGGAACCCCTGCATTAAACCATCTGAGAGGCTCGCTACAGAAACAGGTAAAAGTGAGGGTCAGGACCAGAAGACTTCTGGACACAGTAAACAGGAAGTGACAGGCCTTGTGTTTGTCCACTTTTCAAAGTAAAGGACCAGCTTTAACGGAACATTTGTGACTGTAATTTTTTGTTTTTACCTCTTTAGATGTGACTATCAACGCACCAGATGAGCAGTCCATCATTATGTATGTTTCTCAGTTCCTGGAGCACTTCCCTGGCATACAGGAGGTACGAGGTGTAGATACAGATCTGATGGTAGCCTCTTGAAAGAAAAGTTTGTTAGGAATGTTAACCTGTCTGTTCCTCTTGACAGAACGAGGAATGCAGCCAGCTGATTGAACGGAGCGTCTCCATGGGTCGGCTCAACTTCCGTGACAGTGAGTTAGACCAGCTGAGAAATTGCGCTCATCTCAGCAGGGTGAGACAGTGCTCCAGCATATTTGAGAGGTGCTCCACCAAACCCCCTCCCAAAGTTTTGATATCTTCAGTGTCAGAGGACCGAAGTGTCCTAACTCCATGCCTCAAGGTGGCTGCAGCTCGCTCATGGTCCAGTGAAGACATTTTGACAGACTCATCCCATGTCGAAGACGTCTCCAGCAGAGTGAATGTAAAACCCAGAGATCAGGCCAGTGATGTCCTGAAAGACCCAGCCTGTGACCCCGCACATCAGCCCTACATTCACTCGCCTTCATCGGTGCCCGAGTCACTGATCGGTGACTCTGCCGTCAACTCACCGGATTCCTGGGTGGAGAACGAGCTAATGCCTGAGAGGTTTTCAGAGAGTCACAGTGACAGTTCTTTGTGGGACAGTGGGAATACCTGGGATGTTTACCGGGCTACACCCGTAGACGTGACCCCAGTTGATGAAGGTTTTATGTCATCCATGGAGGACAGAGCTCCCGATGAACAGTCCATGACAGAGTCATGCATCGATGAAGGGGTAAGCTCAATGGACAGCAACCAGGAGAGAATCCACAGGCAGGCAGAGAAAATCCCAGAGAAGGAGGTGAAAGAGAACCAGGAAGACCTGGAGAATCACAACCAAGACCTGATAACAGATATGACACCTTATGCGAGAAAACCCGATGTTACAAAACACAGCAAGCAAGATCCTTCTGATACTTTGTACGAGACCGAAGTACCAAGGAGCTCTGGTGTTGAATATCCTCTTGAAGTGGATGACCTGAACCAGTTTGAACCCTCCACTGAAACACAATCTAATAAAGAAACCACTTCTTGCCAGAGACCCTTGGAGAAACAGGAAGAATATCAAGACACAAAGATCAACGGTCAAACTGGTTTCAGATTTACCCCCGAAGAAAACGCTGAATGTCAGGAAACAGATTTTCCAGAACACAAAAGAGTGGACTCAAGAAACGAGACAGAAAATGTACATGAAAGAACTGACATACCTGTAGAAATGCAGAATGAAGATCATCTAAATGACTACCAACACTGTGGAGAAAGCAGCAGCTTAGAGGCTTTAGAAGAAACCGATTCAACCAACTATAAGGGAACACCTGCAATAAGTCTGAACGTTCCTCTGATCTCCATCACCAGTGAGCCAGAGGAGCAGGAGGAAGAGTCTGACCCAGGAGAACAAAGTCTGCATGGTAACTCAGAGCTCCAAAGTCCTCACAGTCAAGATGGACTGAACCATGGTCAAAGTGAGGACAATGCCCTAGTCTCTGCTGAGTGCCACATAGAAAATGAGCTTCTAGACAATGGACTTGAAGACAGCGATGGGACACGCTCTGTGGATAACAATGAGAACAATGAGATTAAACAGGAAGGACATGCTCCTGGAGATGGTCCTCAAGAAGAAAGGGACATCACAGTTCAGGGTTCTTCTTCAAACTCAGAAAACCAGCTTGTAAATCCTGACAACACGGATCTGTCTTATAGACACCAGGACAAACCAACTGATGCCTTTCCTGAAACTGGGACAGAATGTACCCAGGAGAACATTTGGGATCCAATCACCTTCCAGGAGAACATTTGGGATCCAGTCACCTTCCAGGAGGACATTTGGGATCCAGAACACACCCAAAATAACATTATAGATCCAGTCAACATCCAGGAGAACATTCAGGATCTAGAAAACGCACAGGAGAATATTTTGGATACAGAATATACCCAAGAGAACATTCTAGCGCCAATCGCTGTCCAGGAGAACATTGTGGATCTAAAAAACACAAAGGAGAACCTTTCGGGTTCCACTGACTTCCAAGAAAACATTTTGGATCTCGTGGACACCCAGCAGAACATTGTGGATTCAGGTTCTTCTAAGCTGACTGGTCAGACAGAAAGGCCAAGTCCTGAGTCGGTCAGTTTCTCCGGAACCACGGATCAGTTTTACTCCAATTTGGATCGAAGTTCTCCCACAGAAGACCTAGTTGGTGAACTCGTGGAACCCATGGATTTGTTCTACCCCGACAAGGAAGACCTCATGCTTCCAGAACCTCACGATGCTGAGATGCAGCGGTGGCCTTCAGTTCTGAGTGTCTCTGCTCTGCAGCCGGCGCCGGCTTCTGATGGACCAGAGGACCAACAGCTTGAGCTGCTGGGAGAGGACTTCGTAAGATCAGAAAAGGAGGGGAAAAATGTAAGATTTCTTTGTTTTCTGTGAAGTTCTTGCTAATTCATTTGAGTTTGATGAGCCTGACTGAGTGGTGGGTGTTCCTTAGAGACAGATTCTGACTGATCCATAACTTTGTTCCAGATTCTTGCTGGACCATTTGCTCAACAAATTCTGATTGGTCCAATGTTTCTTATTGGTCCAGGACTATGTTCCACAGGTTCTGATTGGTTTATTACTTTGTTCCAGATTCTGTTTGACCCAAAACTTTGTTCTTTATAGCCAGATTTTGATTGGTTCTTCACTTATTCCTCAGATTCTTATTGGTCTGTTGCCTTGTTCCACAAATTTCCATTGGTCCAACACATCTTAAGACCTGTCCATTACGTTTTTCCAGATTCTGTTGCCCAGCACTTTTTTCCTGCACTGACCCAGGACTATGTACCAATGATATTGAATGGTCCACTACTTTGTTCTACAGATACTGATTGGCCCAGTCCTTCCTCAGAGACAGATTCGGACTGGTCCATCACTCTGTTCCACATTGAATGGCAGTGACATTGGACAAGGAATGGATCATTGTTTTTTTTTTTATTGTCAAATATATTACCTGACTTTACATTTATAAGGAGAAAGTTTGGTTAGTTGTTGGGTCACATTCAAATCTATTCAAATGAGTCCATGTTCAACAGGACACTCTTTGTTTCTATGGTAACCCACTGAGCTCAGATGATATTCATCAGTTCTACAGATGGTGTCATTAACATGTTTTTAATGATGTTGTTCCATCCATCAAATTAGAATAGATGAGCTCCACTCATCCAGGTTCAGCTTGGATAGGCTCCGCCCCCCTGCAACCCTGAACAGAAATTAAAGGTTCCCACTATCCTAGATTATTCTTTTTAAGCAGAAGACAAGGAAAATACATGTATATGCTTTTCAACCCTTTCTTTGCTCTGATGATGCATTTTGTGCTTATTTAAAGCAACAACATAAAAAGCACCAGGAAGTAAGTTTTAGTTATTTAAAGCAGCAGGGGGTTGTCTTGAATGTGTATTCGATTTATCATCTGAAATGATTACATTTACTCAGTCAAAGTCAGATTTAGTTTGTAGTTGCTGAAACTGATTGATCTGATTCTCTGTGGGAACTCTTGAGACTCAGTTTGAATGATCTTTATTCTCCAGGAAGTTCTTCTCTAAGAAAAAAAGATCTCAAATAAATCCGAGTGGAGTTCATATCTTTCCTTGGTTTTCGTGATTTTAATGAACTAAATGAAAAAAATCATTTATTTGACTCCTCTTCATTGTTAATAAGGCTTGCTCTCTTCCTGATCAGGTGACCATTCGGTCCATCCAGAACCCTGGCGACCTGTCTTCATCCCAGGATCAGTGCGTTATGTGTGGGGTGGCCATCAGACCACATGACCCTGATGCTCCAGCAGACGGCGGTGGAAACGCCGAGTTTCTGAGGTACTAGCTCTATTCTGGTACTGTGAGAACCAGACTGGACCCGAGTGACAGCAGTGGGATCGTTCTGACCCAGATCCTCTCTGCCGGCCCAGATATTTCTATAAATGTACTGAGAGCATTTTTCTGTGGAGGATAAAGACCATGAAGGGTTAAACTCTTTAATGTGTTTTTATTCATCGTGAGCTCCCAGATGGACTCAGTTCCTGTTCCTGGGTTGGAAACAAAGTTTTAACCCTTCAGGTTTTCATCCATCAGAACTCTTATCCTGGTTCTGTTGAGGGCTCTTCAGCTGAAGGCGGTGGGCTTTCACCTCCAAACACAATTTAATCCGCACACATTCAGGAAATTATTCATTCATGAAGAAAACATGTTTAAAATGATGCTCGGGGATCTTTGCATCAAAATGTTTATATTTAATTACATTTAATCCCATTAGTTACTATTTATTACTGTCTGTGCAGTGACGCCAACTCGATATTAGAATAAAATAAAATGTGCATCATGTCAAGGATTATTGTACTATCACTAATTAAGGGGTCCAGTTGTTTTAATTGCCATTAAAATGAGTAAAACAAACAATACTGACAATTTTTTTTTAGAAGTTTATTCATTTTATCTAACAATTAGGACTAAAAATCCTGATAGCTATAGATTTTATGTTTTATTTGTAATATTTTAATAATCACTGTTTAAACTACTGCAGGTCCTTTTAGACTCGATTTAAACTCAACTTCAGACTTTACTATGTGTTTAACATCAACACGCACAGATAAGACTTCCTTTTATTGATATATATCCTCCATATCTTGAGCGTTTTTTTAAAATAAATTTTGATAACGGAAAACAATAAAAAAAAAAGAGCTCCAACAAAAATAACTACCGGTAACATTATAATGATAATATTTAGATTTTTGGTATTTAATGTCATTGTTTAGTTCCAGGTCCATTTCTGAGTCTCATGAAGTCTTTCTCTGGGTTTGACTAAGCACAGCTGAGGACATCAGACATCGGATTCAGTTTCCCTTCATGAGTCTTATTTTAATTCCAGTTTATTTTGCTATTTCCAGTCAAATCCCAGAGGATTTTTCCTCTTCATAGAATCACAAGTGATGGATCAAACATTTTTCCTTAGTGTTGATGATGTTGAACTTTATGACCTGAAACATAAAAATAAGAACAGCAGGATATTAGTGTTCAGTAGTTCAACATGAACAAAATAAATTGTAAATCCTTGTGAATGAAACTCCAGCTGCTGAGGAAATGTAGAGCTGAAACCGAATTAGAGCTCACCTAAACTGAATTATGTTTGGACTGGAATAGGATGTGATTTGATTTAACTGATGTATTTGGACTTGAACAGAAGTCCCTCTGAATATCGCCTTTATGTAAATAAACTGAATTATCTGCGAAGCAACAAGCTGCTGTCGTTCTGCAGCAACATTTTCACTTTAAATTAAAGGTTTCGGGATTTTCTGTTTAACCCGGTGGGTTCTGTCTTTCAGGACGGACACGGGAAGCCCCGGCAAACCACATGAGATCCACATCCCTCCGGTTCTCCGTCACAGGAAGGGTTCTCGCCTCTCGGACTCCTCGGTGGGTTTGATACCCATCTGTGTGGGTGATGACGCAACAGCTGCTGCTGAATAATAAAGAGTGTGGGTGTTTTTACCTCTTGCAGGACAAACGGAGAGCTGCACTCAGATCAACTGAGAACAAGGATGCTGACGCGTGGTGAGAACAACTTCTGATTTAAATGTCACATTTAAATGTTCTATTTAGAGGCTGTTATTGATCATCTTGGAGTCTTGATCATGTTTTTCTTGAAGGAATATCAGGCTGAGAAATGACAGTTGTAGCTACCGGTACTAGCACACCATATTTGAGCTCAAAATCTGTACCACTGTGTTTTCTAAGGTTGATTAGCTATGGCAGACATCTTGGTTTAGACTACTTCCATAAGTTAATCAGCTGTAGATGTACACTGAATGATTATTATTATTATTATTTATTTTTTCATTTTATAAAAAAACACACAACAATAATACATACAATAGGAGAAAATAAAAGACAAGACATATATAAAATGAAAGGCGGCAGAAGAAGAAAAAAATCTTATTTTATCTGCCCCTTACATTCCAATAAACAATTCATACAACCAACTCATTTGATTTCCAAGATAATGAACAACTTAATTTTTAATTTTTACCTTCTGTATCTCATACAATTTCTAAATTCCAACACATTTAAATATATGTTTTCACCCATTTAAACTTAATCATTCTTTTGAAAACATCCATTGATTGAACCACTTTAATATCTGATTCCAATTCATTCCATAACCTAATTTCTTGAACTATGGGAGATCTTTCCCTCGAACTAGTCCTAAAATGTGGCTTCACAAATACATTTGTCCCCTTAAGATTGTAAATAATCGTTCTTCTAACAAAATACTTCTGAATATTTGAAGGAAGTGCATTATTCTGTGCTTTATACAAAACTAATAAAATATTATAATCAACTAAATCATAAAGCTTCAACAGTTTCATTTGATAAAACAAAATGCTTGATGGTGATATGCAGCTGGAAGGATTTTTACTGAAACCTTTTTTACTTTTGGGCATTTTGTAACCATGCCAAGGTGTTTTTTAACAACTAAGAGCAGCTGATTAACATCTCAAAGCTCAAATACCTCAACTACAGAATCAAATCCCAAATGAGTTGAAAAGGAGGTGCTGTGGATGAATTCCCATCAACCTGGTGGCAATGCTCGAGTGCCTGAACACCGACATCCTCGAGCTGGTGGAAAACTTAGCTTGTGACAACGGGAAGACCAGGATCATCCCCCAGCACCTTCAGCTGTCTGTCCGTGGTGACGAGAAGCTCGGCAGACTGCTGGGAGGAGTGACCGTACCTCGGGGAGGAATTCTGCCTGGATTCGGGCAGTTCTGCTGCCTAGGAGGACCAAGAGGCCCGTCGGATCTGACAGCAAGCTGGATGGATCGGTATTTATGGCCAGATACTTCAGATTCACTGCAGAAGATCCTTCCTGCCCACAGCTATCAGCATGTACAACAACTCTTGTATGAAGCCAGGCTGATGAGCTACAACTCCTGATTCCCTTTTGGGATTAATAAAGTATTTTTGAATTGAATTGAATTGAAACCTTTTAGAAAGTACCATATTTTTCAGACTTTAAGGTGCACCGGATTACAGTATAAGCTTCATCAAGCGAACCAAGTTCATTTTGACAGATTTTTGAGCGCTGTGTACCACATAAAATTGGTTCGACGTCAGTAAGCACAACCAGAATTACCTGTAATACATAAGGCGCACTGGATTTTAAGGCTCTCTGTTGATTAGAGAAAAATTAAAGGATTTTAAGTGCACCTTATAGTCTGTGAAATACAATAACCACTAATTGATCTTAGTGCACACAAAAATGGCTACAACTTTTTTTTTTTTTGTGGACATTTTTATTCATTTCATTTAAAAAGATGACAATTAAAAAAAACCAATTATATATATATATACATACAATAAAAAAAAATGTAAATGAAATGAAAGGTGGCAGAAGAACTAGTCTTATGAAAACTGCCCCTTTTTACTTAATTCTAATGTAAATCAAATTATATATATATATATATATATATATAATCCCCCTTCTCAAAGTGGACCAACCAGTTTGCTGGAGACCACCAGAAGCAGCGAAAGGGCCATCAGTGATGGATTACAGCAACCAGTAACCTAACAATGGATCGTTAGTGCCCTGATGGCTGCTGGATGTTTGTGGCATGGCCTCAGACTGATCCATTCAAGCTTTATTCCTACAGGTTGGTCTCATTGATCCTCGAGGACTCATTTAAAGAGAGACCTGATTTAAACACAGAACACAGGTGAGCTGCAGTAGACGATCATAAAAAAGCATCTAAAATGAAAAATAAACAGAATAAATGAAATAAAAAAACAAAAACACTTTCAAGACGAAACGTTTCCACCAGGGAAGCATCTGTCCAGACGAGCTGACGTAACGTTGTTTATTTACTGACCTGGATGACTGAGCTGACATCAGGACACAACGAAAGACTGGTTAAATAAAGTTTATTAAAAAGTGTTTTAAATATAAATATTTGAGTCTTCATGTGAACGATCATCAGTGTGATGGACGTGGCGCTGTGAGTGCTAACACAGATGTGGAGAGCTCATTTACAGACGTGGGGCTGCTGCGTTGGGCCGGTGCCTCAGAGTGAATCGACAGCACTTTTCTCACAAACATTGGTTGTGCTGCCCCGGTCCAGCTCGGCTCCCAGCGAGCGGGAACACGGCAGGAAAAAGAAGAGGATGACAGTTTTCCCAGCCTCAGCCCGGGGAGTCAGGGATTTTCGCTGACGGGTGCTGCGAGAGCGGCCAGCTCTTCTGTCAGCACTTTCCTCTCCTTCATCTTCACACGCATAGCCTCCATTAACTGTCCGGCAGAGGGGACCTGCAGGGGAGGGCGAAGAGGGAGAGAAAGAAGGGGGGAGGCGGAAGAGGTTAGAAAACATACCAGAGCACTGATATTAAAATAAAGAGATGAATAAAAGTAGAACATTGGCAGCTTCTCGGAGTCTTCTCCTGTTGTGTTGTAGTGGTACACCTCTTTCTCTGAAAACCTTCAGGAAAGGACATGAACACTGTTATCCCATTAATTTGAATCCAGGACACAAATTATCTCACCAAGAGACTCTTTATTTTTGTTCTAGTTCAAATAATTAAAAGAATATACTTCTGTTATTGTATTATCATTATTATTTTCAATATGTTGATAATCAAAGGACTCTGTTTAAGCTAAGGACAGGTCAACATGATCTTTTCAGTATTTGTTTAAAAGTGGCCATTTCCTGGTTGAATCTCACTCAAAGATAACTCCCCTCTTTCCTTCCTCCTATTCCTTATCTTTGCCAGTAATTTTTAAGTTAAAGTGCCTTCAGATATAAGTTATTTAAGATCTCATAACTTGATTCTGTTGTTTCTTAAATACGCGTCGGCTAGTAGAAATTGCGGACGCGTGATTTCCATCTGTTGATGTTTAATTTATAGGAACTGATTAGAATCAAATCAAAGTGTACATGTTATGATGCTATTTTAATGATCTGTTAATTTCCTTGATGGGTCAAATATCATAACGTTTCATGTCACTTACATATCTCATCTAGTCACACAAGATTTAATCCAAAAAGAAGAGAATCCGTGAATAAATAACAATTACTGCTCTTGAACTTGAACTAGTCTTAAGGTTGTAACAGGTAACACTGCTCGACATCCTACAGTGTGAACCAGAGCAGCCCAGATGAGGCCGGAGGACTTGTGGGACTTCTGAGGGTCTGCTGTGTCTCCAAGTCTTTCACCAAGTCACTTCACACCACACACAGTTCAGAGTCAGGTCCAGCAGCGCTTCCATCCATCACTGGAGACGATCAACACAACGTTGAGTCTTCTCTGCTGCGTCACGTTCTCATTAGTAAATGTAAACTTGAGCATGCATCAGGGTAAACTTTGCTTCTTTTGTACTCCGCAGCAGAAACTACTTCTCTCAGGCCTCGCCCTGTAGACACAGCGCCGGTTAGGAGTGAAACCATCGCGGTTCTGCTGCAGTTCTGCCATAATGAACACAAAAACAGTTGTTTTATGAATCCAGGGCTCCAAGAGGAGCGTTCTGAAACCGCTGTGCGCTCTACCTGCGGCTGCAGTCGGTGGTTTTTCTGCACAAGCAGCAGATGATAACAAAGTTGTGTTTGAGCTGCTGAGAGTTGAGTTTGTCAGACCCTTCATGGTGGGAGTTGGACTCCTCCAGAGCTGCTCGTTGTCACTGATTCTGTTCAGAACTTTATGGACAGAACTTCTCGGTGCAGCCGGGGGCGGACAGAGTCCGGTTCAGTGGCCTCAGGATTCATCTCTGCACTTTGCAGATGATGTGGTCCTGTTGGCGTCATCGTGCTGTGATCTTCAGTTCTCACTGGAGCAGTTCACAGCCGAGTGTGAAGCAGCTGGGATGAGAACCAGCAACTCCAGACCTGAGGCCATGGTCCTCAGAAAAGTGTGGATTGATCTCTTCAGGTCGAGGGTGAGGTTCTACCTCAAGTGGAGGAGTTCGGACAAATGGATCGTGAGATTGACAGATGGACTGGTGCAGCGTCTGCAGTAGAGTAGTCCCTCGTTTATCGCGGGTGTTCGGTTCCAGGCTCCGCCGTGAGAAGTGAAAAACTGTGAAGTAGTGACAGTAGCACAAGAGAAGTGCAGCCGGACAGCAAAGGGTTAACCCTTCACACAGCTCTGCAGAATGAAGCAGAAATGTACTTCTTGATCACTGTAGCAACTGAACATAAAAATTCTAAAATAATAAAAATAAAAACTTGACACTTTTACATTTTGTGATTAAGATTTTACGATGCGACACTTTGAATTTAAGTTGAAGACAAAAGTCGATCGGTTCATCTGGACAGCAAAGGGTTAACCCTTCACAAAGCTGCAGCAGCACAGAAGAGAAATGTGGAAATTTATAGAATTTAAACTTTAACTAGAAGAACTGCATTTCCTGCGAAAATGCAGTGTGAATGTTCATTGTTGAAGAACTTTGAGATTTTTATTAATGAAAAGTGCGGTATAAATTGAATTCATTATTATTATTATTATTATTATTATTAAGAACTTGCTGAAAAACAGCTAAAATGAGCTAAAACATGCTGGAATGGAAGAACAAGCCTAAGTTAGCAGAAGAAGCAGAAAGAACACATATTTGCTGAACTTGATTTAAATAAGCAGAACAATTAGTAAAGTAGCTAAAGAAAAGCTTAAATTAGCAAGAAACAGCTGAAAAGTAGCTGAAACAGCAGAAAGAAAACTAAGTTACCAGACGAAAGTGTTGAGAGCACAATTAGGCTGAAAGACACAGAAATGTGCTCATAACAGTGGAAATTCTCTGGAAAATTAGAAATTTACAAAAATAAATTTAAAATAAATAAATTTAAAATAAACGCGTGCAGCATGGACTGTTTAAACTATTACAGTATTTAAATTTAAATCATTTATTTAAACTATTACAATATTTAAATTTAAATTGTTTATTTAAACTATTACAATATTTAAATTTAAATTGTTTATTTAAACTATTACAATATATACATTTAAATTGTTTATTTAAACTATTACAATATTTAAATTTAAATCATTTAAACTATTACAGTATTTAAATTTAAATAATTTAAACTATTACAGTATTTAAATTTAAATCATTTATTTAAACTATTACATCATTTAAATTTAAATCATTTATTTAAACTATTACAGTATTTAATTTGTTTATTTAAACTATTACAGTATTTAAATTTA
>JARVJN010000861.1:21536051-21550793 GCA_031763805.1 Argolebias nigripinnis | reverse complement strand
CAAACAACCATCCACTCTCACACTCACACCTAGGGTCAATTTAGAGTCACCAATCAGCCTAACATGCATGTTTTTGAATCTAAATAACTTGAAACAAAAAAATAACTACAAAACAAACAAAGAAAATCATGTTAAAAGTAGAACATGTGAAGAGCTGGAAACAAAGACAATAAAAGCTGGTGGCGATGATGAAAATCTGACAGGAAACAAAAACTGGGCACTCTGAGCGCTTGATTTATAATTTAATTTCATATTTATTTGAATAAATTCATCATAATTAAATGCAGCACAAGCTTGGACACAAATATAGTTTAAAACTATAATTTGGATTATCTCCCAGATAACATAATAAAAAAATTACTTTGTTTTTGTTTAGTATAGTTCTCATGTGACATTCTCAACCTGGAATGGAAGAAGTGGGTAAAAATAGTGGCCGGACGGAGAGTTAGTGCCTTCTCAAACCCACCTTGTTTCCTGTCAGAGGGTTAAAGAGATTCTGATGAGTTCATAACAGTCTTCAAACTAAAACAAGGAAATAAAACAAAAACAAATTGGCATCACTTTATAAATAAAATCTGAACAAAGATCTTCATCACTTCAATGAAATAAAACAGTAAAAAACAATTCTTTTACCCGTTCTCACCCTGCTAATTGCAAATAAAGAAGAGTTTAGTTTGATTATTGTGAGGAAAGCAAACGGGCTAATGGCTCTGAACTTCTGAGCGAGTGAAGAGAAGCTGATAAAGACTTTAGCCTCTGGGCTGAAATTAGCCTCTCCTTAGCAATAAAAACACTTTCACTTCCTGTCTGGAAGCAGCTTAACATCTGCAGATGAAACAAACAACCAAGTGATGCCTCTTCATTTATTGGACACGTCGACCAGTTAGCGGTTAGCACCACCTTTCACGGCAGACTTTTAATTCAAGATGGCAGACACAGCCATCTGACACACATCACAAGCTGTGCTAATGCTTGGAGTGTGTGTTGAGGATGACTCTCAGTTACTACCACATGAACTTTACTATTTTGTGTTGGCAAAGGTAGATTAACTGTGGCAGCCATTTTAATTTAGGTTGGTTTAGTTAGTTGAAAACTGACATCCACTAAAACGTGATTACTTTCTGAATGATTTATTCAAAATTTTCAAATGATTATTAATGGCAATTAAGACACTGTTGATTGTGACGGTTAATGTCACATTTCAAGAAAATATTTTGCATAATATGTAGTGCTCGGAGTATGTGAGGACTCTCAGCCACTACCACATCAAACATCTGAGTTTTAGCCACTTTTTTATGTTGGCTAAAGTTGATTACCTGTGACAGCCAACCCGAACTGGGGTGACTCAACAATATAATCAGTTATAGATGCATATCCAGTAATGACTTGCTGACAGTTTAATTATAATTGGTCCAGAAGTTAATGAGATTCTGCTAACAGACTTACAAAGTACGTAATGGGACGGTTTTAAAAACGGATCAAGCTTATGGAATACGTCGGAGAGGAGTCTCAACTACTACCACACCAAATTTGAGCTCAATATCTGAAACAGTTATAGCCATTTTATGCATTTGCTGAAGTTGCTTAGCTGTGGCAGCCATCTTGAAACGAGGGGAAAGAGCTCACCTCGACTCAGAGACTCGAGGGGCCTGCTCGGCACGTGCCAGACACTTTGTTTTTGTCTGCTGTCACTGCTGAATGGATGATGCCATCCAGGCTTTTTCATATGACAGCATATCTAAAGACAATGCCATCTGTCAAACGGTAATTGAAGAACTGCCTCCTCAAACAACCAGAGTTCTTCTTAAATCCTTTGAAGCACTTCTTTATGAGCCCAGCAGACAAACAAACACGGATTTTCACATTTTTATGACATCAGCAAAACTAAGTTAATCATTCAGAATAGAGAAGCCGTTTTATTCCTGAGATTCTGTCGAGGCGTTGATGGCGCGCGAGGAGATGATACATGGTTCACGTAGGGGAACGTGATCTTCTCCGCGGTCGTATGATGACTAATCTCCAGACTCTCACCGTCGGCTCATTAGAAATGCGTTAAGCTCACCGGTTGGGTTTGGGGGGCGGTAGGAGTGTGTGTTGTTGTTACTCTGAGGCCCATGGAAAATAACAGGATTGACAGATGAGTTGTGGAACACGGATGGAAAGAGACAGGCAGCAAAATGGAAAGGGAGGAGCCGCAGTCCGGCTGTTTTAATGGAGAACAGAGAAATGATTCTTCAGACTGACACTCGAAGTTGGTTTGTTAATTTATCCGAGCTGCTCAGACAAGACGACGTGAATAGAAACATTCCACAAAAGAAAGCAGGGAGGGTGCAGCACAAACCTGCGCTAACAATGAAAAAACTAAAAAACAACCACTGTTCATACAGTAAGAGCTCATTCTAAGCACTTCTTAAAGAGAAAATGTCACAAAGGAGAATGTGTGAATTTATTGTTGGTGTGGTGACAGCTCCCCGTGTGCGTGCATGCAGCATTTAGAACATCATCTGTCTATGCAGACACAAGTTCTTTGTGAGTATTTGCATCTGATCTGGGTTGTTAATCTGTCGCCATCGGAGCTGACCCAACGACAGCTACAACACGGAGCGTTGCTGTGACTTTCAGATCCGCGTTCAGATTTTACAGCATTTCAAGCTGTAGAAGCTGCAAACACGTTTACTGATGTTTCCCTCCTGTAGTGATAAAACCATTCAGGGAAGATTGGAATGAAATTCATCAAAATTATTACTTGACTGTTTATCAAATACATTTGGGAATACCATACCATTTTATTTATAGAGCACTTAAAACAGCGACAAGGCCAACTAAAGTGCTGTACAAACAAACGAACAACAGGCAACACATAGGCAACATACAAAATGAAGTACAAAAACAGAATATAGGCATAAAATCACCACAGATAATAAGTATAATGACCAAACACATATACATGTAATCGGTTGGAACCATTCTTACAATTTATGGGTCATAGCACCGAGTGCTCGGGTGACCACTAGCACCACTGAGGCCACCATAACTCTCCACAACTCTACATTTCCTCTTTTAACCCTTGCTATTTCTCCAGCTTCTCATGCTCCTTCCATATGTTACAGTCACTTGGGATAGTTACATTTATACCTTCTTGTCTTCTTCGTTTGCGTGTCGACCACCACAATGGTGGTTGGTTAGCCGGAGGAGTCTACCACTTTTCCTGTGGGAGTTCAGTTTCTCCTGAAGCCAGAAGTCACAATAAGCCACACCTACAGACAATCTCCTTGATGAGCTGCAGGAGTATGAAAGGCAGATGACTTCTCTTTGCTGCTGGAGCATTACATGCCTACCAGTAGTTGTGCTACTAGCCACTTTGCCTTTCCCTGTGACAAACAAAGCTCAACAATTGTTATTACATGTTTCAGCACTAACTCCTGTGTTCCTCTTGTGCCTGGACTTCTCTGGTTTGGTTTTGGACTCCCCTTTGACTTCGTCGGCTGTTCCTTGCCTTCAAACCACTTGCCCACCTGTACCTAAGACATACCTTGGACTTCATTCTTCGTGATTACTGGAACCATTGGACCCCTGTTTCCACGACAATCCCATACTCCACCTGTAAGAGAGAATCATATTTAATCATAATTAATTCTGAATCTACCAAACGGACTCCTCTCCTTGTTCTCCAGGGTTCCAGTCCTTTCCAGCTCACATTGTTGATTACTGTCACTGTAAATAAAGCATAAATTCTTTATGGTCTTGGAGTCTGTTCTTTTAGGTCACAACTCTTTGGGTAGCTGTTAAACCTTACATTAACTGTGGAATCTCCAGTCCATACTCGGCACAGATGTTCTGTACATGATGCCAGCCACTTGATAATGGGGTTCCATGTATGCTTACCTGCCTGCACCTTATATCCTGTTATTATATGTTGGACTCTCTCAGGGACATATTTGCACAGCCTGCATTGTGGGGCTTTTCTGATATGGTAGACCTTAGCATCTTGCCACTCTTGTGTAGCTATGATTAGTGCTCTGTGATGTCCTTCAGTCCAGCCCTCTCTAGCCACTGGTAGGATATGCTGACATCAGCCACTTCCTAAATCTTCAGATGGAACATATATGCAGATGCTTATCTTTCCATGGCTTCTCTTGTTTCTTTTCTTCCACATTGGGTTTCTGCTGCCGCCTGACACATTCACTCATCAGTTCATCACTGGTGCCGCTGACGCTCAGTAATACACTGCCTCTACACTTCACACTACTCCACTACTTTCTCTTAATATATAGTCTCATGATGCTGAACTTGGGGTGAAACCCTTGATGCATTGTGAGGAACTTTTGTGGCTTAATGCCAATGGCTTCTATCTCCTTAATTAGTCCAGGCTATTAAATCAGCACAGTATTTGATGACTGGTGCTGTGTATGTGTTGATGGCTCAGATTTTTTTTTTTTTTGCCATTCATCTGACACTGAAGCACCTGATTTACGCTTTGTAGATACTTGGTTGTAGCTGACTTCCCTGCAGATTCATCGTGATTGCCATTTACCTGTGGGATTCCAAAGTATTTGTGTCCTGGAAATGTCCTATGTTGCCTTCAGGTAATTTCATCCCCTTCAGTTGTGACCACCTTGAGTCTCTTGGATACCATTTGATCACATTTGTCCAGTCTGAATGACATAATCATGTTCTAGCTGTGTATCTTGACAAGATGAATCTGTGAGAAGATATCTCGCTCATTTCTACCATCCAGCTTGACATTATTCATGTAGAGGAGGGGACTAATGGCCTTTACACTTACTGACCACAAGTCAGTTCATTCAATTTTGTGCCTATTCGGTTGGATCTGTTCAGATTTGTTCTCGCACATCACACCAGCTCAGCACCCCATCTTTATCTCCACCCAACTTCTACTTCATTTCATAATGCATTCACCTAGCCTCAAATGTTAACAGCAGGACTTCAGCTTTCCCCTCTGCACCTTGGACCAGTCCAGCTCATGACTCAGCACCAAGTTGTTGTTTCATAAAAGAAGGATCAGATCAACCATTTGTGGTCCAATTGTAAACGTAAAATATATGTATTTAAGAAAAAAACCTGCTGTCTGTAATATCATAATGTTATAATGTAATATAATGTTCCTCAATAAACAAATTTGACAACATTAATGCAATAAAAGTTTGATTATATAACGTCAAACTATAAATCACTTAAAAGTCCAATCAGTTCCTAACACAGGCATTACTGTACCACACCGTCTTTACTGATGAGTGCCGTGTCTCTCTTGCTCAAGACGCTTGCTGTGGACTTGAAGAGAAGCTGTCAGCTTCAAAGAAATGGGAAGACAAGAAGACGCACAGAGCGACAAGAAGCAGGGCGGCGTGTGTGAACCCGAGTTCTGCCGACCTTTCATCGTCGTGAGCGTATTCAGCGGGGACCCTTCCTTTCATAAGTGACACCTTGTGCTATCATAGCAGCGGCTGTGACGTGCTTGAACACCTCTAATCTGATGGCAGACGGAGAGGAGGGAGAGAACGCTCTTGCTGGGCTGAAGTGACAGCAGAGGAGGAGCTGCGTGAGGCGGAGATGTGACCCTCCAATGTTGAAAAAGTTCTTCTTTTGTTTACAGGGAGTAACTAGGACAATAGTTTCCAGTTTTTTCCCGCGGTTGCTCTGACACACTGCCGCTCCCTCACCTCACCGCCTCCTCTCTGTCTCTATCTGCTTCCTGTTTCCTGCGCCTCGCCCACCTGGCAGCCGAAAAGGCGTGGCCGCCACAGGGTAAAGACGCTGACAGGAAGTGAGGAGGGGCACCCTCCTCCACCCCGCTCATTCTCGTCGCCGCCTCAGCTGCAGGGAGAAGGCAACAAGGAGAAACTATGACCTCCTTCACGCTACACGATACACATATTAGCAACTGATTGACCAAACTTAATACTTTAATAAACGAGCAAAAAGTTAATCGCCTTTAAAGAAGTGTCAGACTTTCTGTGCATTAATTGCTGTTAAAGATAAGAACTGGTGTTCATTAGCACAGAATAATTACTCGAATAAAATGGATCAAAAGTGCTGAATTAAAAAAAGAAAGAAAAGAAGTTAGCAGCAGTCGGATTATTTTGGTTCTACATTTATTATAATGTTAAACTTTTTTTAAGATTGTGTGTCTGTTTGTGTGTGTGTGTGTGTGGGGGGGGGGCTAATTAAGATGTGTGTAAATGAGGCCAACAAAGACCAACTGAACATCACAGCGTTGGCACACAAGTTGCCAATTATTGGGGTGTTAAGGTTCTCACAGCTGATTTTGTATCAGAAGAGTTGAACACAACTCCAGCCTGCAGTGCGGGCACGCACACACACACACACTGGCATAATCCCACCAGCCTTAAATTATTTATCAAGTGTAGATTTCCTTCAAGTGACTTTGTTTCGGCGTTGCCTCTTCATATGTTAATATTCGTGTGGAATAAAAATGAAAGTAAAAACAGAAACAAACAAAGCAGTTGAATAATTTCCACATCACCAAAAAGAAACTCTTTAATTTTATTCCTGTCTTTGTGTGGAATTAAAGCGTAATTTAAGTAGACGTCAAGTCACATCTGAAGGTCTTAAAAAATTGTGACAAGTGAAAACGCAGGAAGCAGAAACCCTCCGGCGTACACACACCCACACACACTTTACTGCTCTCTTCTTATACGTCTGCAGCTGATTGATTTAATTAATTCTACATACATGTGCGTAATTAATGCCACATATTAACAGCTCTAAATATATCCCTACACATCCTCAGCACACATTAAAAAAATAAAATAAATATGGTCATCTTTAACTTAATCACATAAAACCAGAAGATAAAAAAAGATTGAAAACATTTAATTAAATTTAATAATTAATGGCAACACTTGTGAGGAAAATCTAATATTTACACAACATGTAATCAGTCTGTTTTTAATTGTTTTTGCTAGAACGCACGAAAAATGTTTAACTTGTCAACATCGAGCTGTAACTCGGATTTATTTCACCCTTTTTTTGTAGGAATTTAAAATATTTTCATGACTCTTTGTTTTCTGTGGGGTCAGCTGTGGCACATAGCCTTCCCTTTGTCTCCATAATTCACAGTTAACCGTTAATGCAGCACAAAATAAAACGTCAAGAGGAAAAACAAAAAGTCAGATTCATCAGAGCACAAAATCAGGAGAGCTGTCTGTCAGACAGGATTTTTTATTTTTATTTTTTTAAGTAAAAACACAAATAGGAGAATGCACTTAAAAACTTCACCTTTTATTCCCAACTCTCCCACCCTCCCCTTTCTCACCCCCCCAAATCAGAGGGAATTACGGCGGGTACATTTTGTTGTGAGGATGAGCACCATGGTTAAGGTTTTGCTGATTTTCATGTAATGACTGGCAGCCGTAACACCTGGCACTGTGAAATCTAGAAATTAGCACACTCCGGGGAAACAAATTGCTTTGTTGATGCAAAACGATGCAGAGAGGGGGAGGAAAAAAAAACAACAAAAAAACACCAGTTTGACTTCCACTCTGGCTGTTGTTGGATGAACGTTTGTTTTCTGAACTTTCTTTTAGACAGGAGACAGACTGAAGATCACGGTTTTATTGATGTCAACGCCTTTTTTATTATGAGCCTCTTTTATAAAATTTATTTTCATTTGTTTCATTCTGATGTCTGCTGTGTTCATTTAGTCAAACTGCTGAAACTGATTGTTTTAAAGGCTTTGTTTTAATTTGAAATGAAAAATAATCAGAGGACATTATGCTGCAAAAACAAATCTATTGAAACATATTCAACGATTTGCTCTCACCGTGTTAAGATTGATGCAGTTAAACAGACTGAAGGTGCCGAACAGTTTTTGTGATCAATATAAACGCCTAACATAAAGGTTGTGAAAGAAGCAGTTTAGTTATTGCATCGCTGCATCACACACCTAAAAATAAATACAATTCAACCGAGCATGTGAATGTGAAGGAAACACCCAACGAACCAGCAAGAGATTTTAGTTCATGTTTAAGAATAATGTGAAACACAATTCATTAAAAAGTTCCTGCTCACAGAAGGGATTTAATAAATGTGTTACTTTGATTGTATTCCATTTACCTCAAATGCATTTGTTTTCATATTCTATTGTATATATGTTTACTGATATATTTAAAGTAAATGAAAATGATTCATGCAGTTTGCTTTAAATTGTTTCGTAGGGTGGAATAAATCAGTCGTATTTGCTGAATATTCCTCCATTTAAAATTGTATTCAATTATTCAGACATTCTCAAATTCACAATGCTGTGCTATTACTGTAAAATATGAATGTTAGATTTATATAACTTAATCATATCAACAGGTTTTTCTAATTCATATGGTTTACATGCAAGCAAAAAAAAATAATAAAAATAATAAAAATAATAATAATAAAAAAATCACTTTGTCCTCTAGAAAAAAACATGAATAACACTGAAAATAAAGGTTGAGTATCCCATAAGGACAAAAAGGTTCAACTGTTTTACAGCAATGCCTCCACTTCAAGAGTAATGCAGGTGGTCTTTATTTAGTAGATGAAACCAAATAATTTAGAGAAAGTTGTAAAGTTGGATTGAATGGTTGCTTTATATGTTTGAAATATTACTTTAGTACAACAAACTTTGTTTAACTTGACTGATGAAATTATTTAAAAGCGTCAAGTTTGAAACAAATGAACAATTCAAGCTACAATAAGTCATTTTTTAGAGTGAGCAAGTTGATCTATTGTGACACAATTCAATTTTAAATTCCTTTCTGTTCAAATAAAATTCACTTTTTTACACAGGCTAAGATTAAACTATAAACATTAAAGTATTTTGACACAATCTTTGACATAATTCTTCATGTAAACTTGTTTTTTACTAGATCAGCTGCAAACAACAGTAAAAAAAATAACATCAGAGCTAATTAAACATTATTTATTCGGATTCTTGCAAAGATTATGCTCAATAATCCATATTAGTCCTCTGTTCTTAACTCCTTTTTATATATTGAGTTTTACATGGAGTGTTCTCCAGTTTAAAGCTGACTGCACATTTCTGTTGGTGTAAAAGTAAATCAGGCCTTTCCTTAAGGATGCTCCCTCACCCGCCCGAGCCGAGCAGTGATGGGGGCGAAGTTTCACAGAGGATGGAGATCTCTCCTTCTTCTTCTTCTCCTCCTGTCAATCAGCAGCCCGCCTCCTCTGCGGCTCTGTGCGGGGCCCGAGCAGCTTGGCAGAGATGCAGGGTGATGATGAGAACTCGTCGCAGCCTAGCAGGGTTTCCTCCTCATCAAGCTCAGAACAAAGGGGGGGCCGGTCCGCTCGGCTGCTCTAAATACAGCCTGCAACATGGCCCAGCCAACTGCTGAACATGCTGCGTTTAGATGCAGAGAAAAAAAAATGTAAGTGAGGAAGCTGGAGGCGGCAGAGCTGCAGGGTGAAGGCAGGATGCTGGAGAGTCACAGGAAAGAGTTCTGCTGGGTTTCTGCTCTGGATGAGGAGCTTACAGAGCTGCGCTGAGGGGGTCTGAAGAGGCAGAGCTGACTGGGTTGAATAAAAATGGATAGGTTTTACAAACTGAGAACAACTTCAGATAAATAAATAAAAACACATTTATGTGGCTCAAGAGATAGCACTGGTGTTGTTTTTTTGTGGAATCTTATGTGGATTATTTCTTCCCGGATTTAAACAATAGTAAAGTTAGAATATTCATAGAATGAAATCTTAACAAACACCAGCATCACACCCTGAGTCTTACCAAATGGTGGATTTTAAAAGTTTACTAAATCAGTTTTTTTTATTAATTAATTAATTAATTTTGTGTACCTGCTGCAACTGAGATTATCAACTGGTGGCCCGAGGGCCACTTCCAGTTTGTTGAGTTGTGGGAGTGGGGGCAGGTGGAGGGCGTGGGTTCCAGCCAAAAATAAATATTACAGGTTAACATTTATTGGAATTTTAGGACAAAATAAAATACAATATTCATGTAAAATATAGTTTACACCAGTTCTGATCAGAATTAAAACACTGAACTCTATGTGAGTACTCCTTTCATTTGTGGATTTAAGCCTCCCACTTTGAAGTAATAAACCATAAATAGGCCGTTTTGTTGGAAATGTTTGATTTTTTAACATTTTAAATTCAAAAACAAAAACTGTTATTTACTTTGTTTTATTTTTCAAAGTATTTTTGTTTTGAAACTGACATCATATTTCTTCCAAGCAACTTGTACAAAAAGTGTTAAAGAGTTTTAAGGGAAATTGAGAAAAATATACTACTCCAGAGCTAAAAATAAGATAAATGAAGTAACTCTGATCATGTGTTGCTCCTTGTGTTAGTGATATTGTTCACATATTTGCAAACAATTGACAGAAAACTGTTAAAATGTTTTGGTCAAAGCTTCAAAGAGCTGCAGTAGGACCAAAAGAGCCACATGTGGTCCCAGTACAGTGCAAGTAAACAAGCAGAAGACCAATGTTCCATCAATGAGGGATACTAATGTAGTTTTTTTTTAATCTTTTATTTTTGTGGAGGCATGTCTTTTTATTTATTGTTCTTTTTTTTTGGTCCAAAGAGGCACAGATTGACGGATCCTGGCGAGTGGATGGAGCGATTTTATCCACCATCAGGCACAATGGAGGAACCATGGGGTGGCCAGTGGTGGCCTTGACCACCATACTGTATATTGATCTTTGGCAACCTCATCTATTTGAGGGAACTACTTTCAACTAATATAAAAACTAGCAAGCATGAGTTTCTCAAATGACTGGAGTGGTAGGTTTATGTACATAAGCATTTATGTTTGTATATATTAATGTGTTCAGCATAACTCTTCCAGCTATCTTAACGGTCAACAATGGTGTACCTCAAGGCTCAGTCTTAGGACCCACCCACTTCACAATCTACACAAGTAATACAGGTCAGATCATTCCTCATGCATCCTTACATTTATATGCAGACGACACAGTTGTTTATTGTCGAACTAGAACAGTTACTAAGTTTTTTTTTTTTTACTTTTACAATCTGCATTCAAAATCAGTCAGATTTGTTCTGTCTCAAACTGGTGCTAAATGCTGATAAAACCAAATAGATGTTGTTTTCAAACAAGAAGTTGGTACCAGCAGTTCTTCCTTCTATTTCATCTTCAAATGGTGTTCTATTGAGAGTCTGTTGATTCTTGTGAATATACTTTGATATCTTGGTTGATTAAAGATTCAAGGTCTCTTATAAATGAGTCCCCAAGGGTCAATGGGATTAACCTGTATAAATAAAGGTTGAATTAATGAAAAAGGTTATTTGTCATTCACATAACATGTGATACATGAGGTGAAACTAAAATGTGTACGCATGCAGGGTCCCAGATACATCCAACAATAGCAATAATGTAACGTGTTTAAAAGAAACCGTGTTTAAAGATCTAATATAAATTTAAGATACACACTAAACAAATGCCAAATGGCATGCTACAAGATCTATGATGTATGCTAGCCACTAATGGTGCAAAACAATACACGGAACAACAGATTTTAATCCTCATGTCAAACTTGATAAAGAAATTGAAAGTAAAACTAGATTTCTTTTTCAGAAATGGATCCTGTCTAACTTTGAATGCTAGCAAATGCCTTGTAACTGCAACTTTCCTTCCCTCCATTGCCTATGGTGACAGTATTTACATGAACGCTCCTACAAGCACCCTGCAGATGTTGGACGCTGTCTATCACAGTGCACTAAGATTCCATTCTGGCTATAACTACCGTACCCACCATTGCACCCTGTATTCACTGGTTAACTTCACATAGACTCTCTCACTGGTACATTTTTATCTTTAAATCACTTCTTGATCTGTTGCCTTCATACATCTACATGTCACTACGTGTGTGCAGCTACAGCATGTGCTCTCAGGACATTTTTACATGCAGTGTTCTCTCAGTGCGGATGAAACTAGGCAAAAGGGCCTTCTACTCTGCTCCTATCTTGCAAAAACATCTGAAGCTCTCAAACTTGACTTCTCTAAGTGGCTTCAAACATCTGCTAAATTCCTGGCAAAAAAAACAGTGCAAACATGCTCCTGTTTTTAACATCCTACTTCACCTTTTTGTTTCATTTTTAATAGGATTTTCTTTCACTTAATAGTATTAATAGTATTAATAGTGTATTTTTAGTTTATGTTTTTCTTAGTCATATCTTAGATGTTATTATTGTTTTTCTTTTACATTTTATTGTTGGATGTAACTGGGACCCTGTGTACATAATCTCGTTTCATCACATGTGCCACATGTGGTGCGAATGACAATAAAGGTTCTCTGACTCTGACGCTGACTCTAAATGAGTCCCTGAGGCTCAATGGCATTAACCTGTATAAATAAATGTTGAATGAAAAAAATCAATAAGCACAATATAAAAATGAACAGGAAGGCATGCCATGAAACGTTAAACATTTTAAAATTTGTTTAGATTTTTTTATTGTTGAACATTCAACAAATGTGTTCACATATGTATATTTTTACAGGAAAGAGTTAATGCAGTCTGGTGTTCTTAACCCAGAGAAAGACCTTTACCTTGGCAAGCTGGCTCTGACCAAGTTCCCCAAGAGCCCAGAATCATGGATACACAGGTAAAGTTTTATTATTGAACAAAATACTCTGACTTTTGACTTTGTCTAAATCAGGCATGGGCAAACCCCAGCCCGAAGTTCACAGCCATCCAGGCTTTTTATGTCCTTCAGATATGTTGGGCTTTTTAATTGGCCTGCCGAAATTGTCCAAATTATATACTGGTAGTCCCCGACTTACGAGCAAGTTCCGTTCCTGCGAGGTGCTCGTAAGTCAAAATCTTGTATGTCGGAACCCGAAACACGTGCCGCTCGTAAGTCCGGATTTTCGCTTGTAAGTTGGAACATTTATGCTAGCGCTACTATGAACACTCGTTTTTCATCACAAATGTTCATACCAGTTCATAAACATGCTCAGAAACTTATTTCCAAATGGTTAGCTAACACACTTTCATCTAAAAACACATAAAAGTGCTGTATTTTTTGTATGTTCTTTACCAAATTTACTGCTCGTTCGCCAGCTCGTAAGTCCGGAACCTCGTATGTCAGGGCGCTCGTAAGTCTGGGACTACCTGTATTTCCATCACACAGGTATAATTAGGATTGACGTTAAATTGAATGAGAGAAGTCTGTGTTTCTTTGAAGCTAATACACACATGTAGTTACCCTAAACTCTTCCAAGACTTTATATCTTTGCATTTATTTGGTTTCTCTTCTGTTTTACTGATCTCCTGTAGCTCTAACAAGAAACAAGTGACTCCTGTGATCTGAAGCTCTGCACGGTGTAGGATTTCCTAATTGGCCTAAAGGGAAAAGTAAAGTTGTGCAGAAAAACTAAATGAAACTGAAGTGAGGCGTCTGAGAGAGATGGTGTGGGAAGGAGACCGGCTGTTCTGTTTTCTCCAGCAGTCCAAAGTAGAGACATGTGGCTCCCCAGACAAGCTGTCCAGAGTGGGAGAGCTCGCTGGACTCATTACAGGCCGGGCCAAGACGGGATAGCTTGACAGAACATCGTTGGATCATACGGAGGATTGGAACGGTCAGAGCAGAATTGTTTTAGTGTGTGTGTGCGTGCACAGATATGTTTGTTTGGAACGGCACGTGCAGATAACTGTCCATCGCCTCTCTCCGTCTGTGCCACCCCTGGCTGCCCCCCCTCCACCCCCTAATCAGTGCATTCACACACACACACTCTGTCTGGTTCTGGCCATAAGGATTGCCTAAATGTTTTCAGTCGTACTGGACAGCTGAGGGATGAAGTGGCCAACCGCAGGCTTCCGTTGGTTGGACACACAGTCGCAAAACTGACTCACAGAAGTGACTTGGACCAGCGAGTCGGCCGCCGCAGCCAGTTCTTAATAGTTTTATCAGTTCAACTTTTTTCCTCATGCTCGTCCCATTTTGAAAAATCAATCCATCTATTTTGTGCAATCACGTTTGAAGTCGAACAACGACTTTTCCATTTGAGGCCTTTTGTTGTTGTTAAAGTTCACAAAAAGTTTCAACTGAAGATTGTTTAGCATATTTTGTGTGATGTAAAAAACGTTGGCACTGACGAGACAAAAGCATAAGACTGGTGAGGTGATGCGACGCTTTATGATTTTCACTACAGTTTCATCCTTCTGTATCTGACACAATCTCATCAGACTAGTTTAACAAAACTGCCATTATAGTATAAACTCTGAAAGTTTTAACCTTCAAAGGGTTGACAGCATTTTTTAGATACTGTACTAATTCTGTACTAATAAGGGAAGCAAAAGCTCTACAAATACAACAAGCTGAGTTTTGCTCATGACTTTATACCAGATTAATTTTTCATTCAACTTTTATTTATGCAGGTTAATCCCATTGAGCCTCGGGGACTCATTTACAAGAGAGACCTGATTTCAACAAAGAGTGATGACAACAATAGACAATCATAAAGGATGCATACAAAATGAGAAAAACAAGTGAAAATAAAATGGTATAAAAAAAAACTGTAACAAAAACCAGCTAGGTTGTAAGGCAATGTAAAATACTAAAAACAGGAACATGTCTGCAATGGTTTGTCCCAGGAACTTATGTTTGAAGCCATTTACAGAGACCAAGGTCAAGATCTTCAGATCTTTTTGTAAAATATTCCAGGAAACAGGAGCAGAGTAGGAGAAGGCCCTTTTGTCTAGTTCAGTCCTCACTGAGGGAACACTGCAGGT
>JARVJN010000861.1:21515699-21529329 GCA_031763805.1 Argolebias nigripinnis | reverse complement strand
ACTGCATATAAAAAAATTGTGTTCATTAGAATAGGTTGTCACCTTCAATCTTCATTTTTAAGTTGTTATAATGTGATATATATTAGCTTCATAATATGCACCACCAGTGAGTTTTATAAAAACACACCAATCAGGCTAACACCAGGTGTAATGGTACCTGTTTATATACGAAACCTGTGGCTCTGTACATCACTTCATGTAATGTACAACCCTGTCTAGAACAAGTGTTGTGTGTATGCAATCAGGATTGCTCCACTTTAGGATTATAGAGCTAAGAACAGCTTCACATTGAATAGCAATGACTATTTACCACAACTTCAACAGCAAGAGAACTCAAGTAAGAAAGATGGCTACTTAAAGAAAATCTAGCACTTTGTAAATCAACTTGCAACTTAAATGAGCAGGTTGTGTAAAATACACAAGTGATCATTTTATTTTAGTGGAATTGAGGCTTTTTTTCACAGTGACATGAGTGTTTGAGCAGTACAGTACTTTCAATCTAACAAGGTTAAGTCAGGTCCTCTGGATGGATTTTTCTACTTTGTAGATTTTAGAAGTATAATAAGTCCTAGTATTCTAATGTGCATAAAAATATGTTTTATGCATTTTTCATGTGAAATTGTTCAGATTTAAAGTGAAAAATGTTTGATTTTAGCATTAAAGTTTGCTATAATGACACTTGTTCGGTTTTTGTGTGCAACAATAAGCTGAGTGTGAAATTTACGGTACCTGCATTGAATTTGAGATGAGAGGATACCTTTTTAAATCTTTTTGCTCCATGAGGGAGAAACATGGGGAGGGCAAGTTGCTGAGGGTGGTTGACAGACAGACGCAGACAAACACATAAAAGCATTTTTATACAAAAAAAATAAAAAAGCCTGGCCCCAAAAAGTCTAATTTCACTGGCTTTCCAGCTTTTACTCTTGAGAGTTATCCATGTCACTTTGATTGTTGCAGCACTCATCATCTGTGCCTTGAAGATGTCTGGGTGTGAACTGTGTGCCACTGTGTGTGTGTGCTAATGCATCCAAGCAAAGCAATGCAGTTTACAAGTCACCAGCACTTGACTTCAATGACCCTCACATGCACATATGCACGCATGCATGCATGCACGCACGCACACAGTTTGACTGGCTGTTTCAAAAATATTCCCATTTTTTTCTCCTGGATCCACCCTGAGATTTCAGCCTAACAACTGCAATCGTCTCCTAGTCTTCTCTTTACATCTCTGCTTTTCCAATTTCTCATTGACCTTATTCTTCTTTTCCAGGTTTGAGTCTAAGTTTATAGGCGTCAAATTAAAAATTGGTTCCAATTTGACTTATAATTGTTGCTATAAACTTAGAAAAAAATGTAATAATAAGCAAGGATGTGCATAAAATGACATCAGATGTGTATTAGTGAACAATGGATTATTAAATATTTATTTTATAACAGCTTATTAAAAGCTCCTGAGTTAAATCCCTTCATCTGACAAGATAAAACTATAAGACTTTTCTTTGTGGTTTATGTTTTATTTGTATGCACTGGTTGCCACTTTTCTGATGAGTAGTCTTGTCAACAAAACACAGAATATGGCAAGTATTCAACTGTTTATCAGATTATATACATATAAATATTTTTTAGATTGTACCTAGAAATTTTTTCACTTTTCACAACACTTCTGCTCACAAAATTCTATAAAGTATAAAGCATGAAAGTAAACATACTTATGTGTAGTAATAAAAGGGTTTGGTAAAAAAAAAAAAAAAACATTAAACATTACATTTTTAAGCTATACTTAACAAATATGTCAATCGCAGCAAAAACATAAAATTATTAGCAATTTTTTCTAACATATTTAAATTAAACAATATACAGCTTCTAAATGAACTATGGATATCACTGATTCTACTTTTACATTTCTAAGATTGAAACTGGAAAATTACCAACGAAATGGTTCATGCCTAGTTTTTGTTCCTCTTTTTCAATACTTTAAAACTATTCATTATGAAGAATGTTTAATATTTTTAAAACATATTGGATAATTTGAAGTTAAACTCACATAAACATTTGGGAAAAAAAGTTCTGCATGTGTGCTACAGTATATGTACTGTTTAACAACACATACATTTCCAAGAGCCTATTAAAGTGGCTTCTAATAGGACAGACCTGACACGTATTGGCTTTTTTAGTCCATACATAAAATTAAAATGAGAAAAGCATCAAGCTCAATATTTCCCTCTTCACATTTATGTATTTCTTGCTTTAGCATATTTCATATCATCTCTATCTCCTCAGCTCTCCCATTTAGGATATTTGCTACCATTTATTGTCAGCACACAAAGAAAACCTGTAAATTAAATGGTTTCCCTTCTTGTCCATTGTCCCAAAGTGTTTTCTCTAACATAAGTATTTACAATGAGGACAAGGATAGGCTTGTAAAGACAAAAAAACTCTGATCTGTAGGGTCATGATACATACACAACTGAAGCGTATGACATTTTACCAGACAAATGGTGACACACAAAGTACACATGTCAGACCTGAACAGTGGTATTTTTATTTTTATTCCTGTGGTCAGTCTCCTTCTGTTCCTGAGCAAAAGCCCTGAATGCCTCGCTGCTCCAGCAGAGCAGCTTAGCAGCCAGCGGAACGGAAGCCTGTGGCTGTAAAAGGCCAGTGTCAATGAGAAAGACGAGATTTGGTCAACCCACTGTGGGTTGATACGGTTTTACCTGAAAGTGGAACAAAAGGCTGCACAGGTGGTGAGCTAAGGCTGGAATGATATGGTGTTTAAATAAAGGTTCACTAAGAAGAACTCAAAGATCTTTGACAAATTCCAAGCCATTTTTTTTTATCAAACTTGTGTAACTTGCTGGATAAAACAATTAATTTAGAATATCTTAAACTGCTAATTTACATTTAAATTATATAATAACTTGATCATTAACTAAATGCTTCCCATCAGTGTGGGGAAAAAATCCTGCTGCCTGAACATTGACTAAAACTCTACAAATAATGATCGCGTTGTTAAGGTTACGTCACAACCGAGTTTTGTACTCCAATAAGCCAGACACAGGAGTACAGAAGAACAGTTTTTATTATTTTGTGCTGCTGGATGGAGGAGTCAGGATCTGCTGAGTTACCAGGTCCTCACAGGCTGGAGGGAGAGAGTCACCTGTCAGCAATGATGTCACTGGCAGAGCAACTGCAGAGCAGAACTAGCGCAGTACGTGATTCGTGGGGGGAGGAGGCAGATCCAAAAACGAGGTCCGGTTGTCAAAGCAGGGTCATGAACAGGAAGCCAGAGAGCAGAAACCAGAGCCAAGTTGTGATTCGTGAGGCATAGTCATGATAATCAGAAACAGGGTCGGTACCATTGTCAGAATATAGAGGCCAAAACCAGACGAGGAGTAGGCAAAAATAGGGAACCCAGAAGGCAAAGCGTGACGTTGCAAATCCAGAGAACAAGGCATGAAAGTCAGGCGTGAACAGAGACAAGAATGGCCTAATATCATGGACCATGAGAGGTATAAGAATTTAGCACAGGTTGGTGTGGACGTTGAGCTTATAAAGGCAGGTGAACAGGTGCAAGGAATGGAGGCTGATTGCTGTGAAAAGGCTGAGGGGCGTGGTGAACGGTTGACTGACAAGAGCAGATGTGAGCAAAGAGAGATTGGTGATAAGCAAAACACAGCAGGGAAACAGAAACAATGGCATGAGGGGCAGAAACTATGGCAGGTGACATGGGAACACAGAGCATGAAGGCAGGATTATGGCAGGATAGACAGAAACATGGCATGAGGAGGAGAGGCAAGAGCAGATGAGGGGTCAGCGGGGGCTGCTGACCATTACAGGTTAGGCTTGGACTGAATCCCTTCCCCTCTACCAATTGGCCTCAGGGTTTTTAAATTAAAGTCACAAAGAGTGGTGGTTAAAATATTCCACAGCAACAAGCCAAGGGCCATCAAAACATTGACACATCATATTGTGTTGTCATTATCTATAAAAATGTTTTCATGCACTTATCTGGCATGCTTTGGCTGGGTTGGACTCTGAGACTGTGGATGTTTATCTTTTTTCCCACATTCTCCTTTTGTTTGGATCTAAGAATTACCAGCAGGTCTCTATTGTAAATGAGTCATCATGACTCATTGTGACTAACGTATAAATAAAGGTTGAATGAATGTAATAAATAAAAAACCTAGTTATTAGGCTACCTGGTTATCAGATTCTAGATATATATGTTTTATATTTGTTGGGGAAGAACATTGATTACATTATTTGTTAATACATTAATTATTACAACTAATACAATACATAAATTAAACATTGCAATGTTTGTAATGAAATAATAATGATAATATGATGCCATTTTCAACATAGTTAAATGTTTCTGGATGATTTACAATGTTATCAAACATTATACAGCAAGACAAATTTAACAGGCAATTACAGAAGTTGGTGTAACGGTAAAACATTTCTAAATGAAACATAAAAGACTCATTTGTATGCTTGTTTAATATACTAAACATAATTCAATGAAATATTTCAAAACAAAAATCACAAGAATTGTGGGCACTTTTTTATATTAATTGTTTACATTTACAATTTTGATTTAAAGTATGCCTTTACACAATTTGTTTTAGAGGACTAACCATAACCATTTATTTTTAGTTTACATATAAAGGGGGTTAAGAAAGTGCCACCCCCCCTTCCCGTTCTAAAAGTCAACAGATCACAAATGTTGTGGTATTGTCTAGTTTTACCCAATTTTGCTGTAACTTAACTACAAATATATTTAAAATGAACTTAGTCAGTAATACTTAGTAGCTAGGGTGTAGGACTTTGAGTAGACTCAAAGAAGACCACAAGTAAATACATAAATAGCAGAGCAGATGCTTCTATTGGTTCCAGGAACCAGTCTTAAGTTCAGAGGTGACAGGACCTTCTATGTTGCATGTCCAAGACTGTGGAATAAGTTTCCACTGCATGTCAGGCAGCCCCCCTCCCTCACAGTTTTTAAGTCTCACTTAAAAACCCACTTTTATTCTCTGGCTTTTGACACTGTGTGATTTTGTTGTTACGCTGTCTGTATTCAACAATCTTAGCCATTTTGTTACTATCTTTTTTTAATCTATGTATTTTTTTCTGTGGTTTGTTCCTTCTGTACAGCACTTTGGTTGGCCGTGTTGCTGTTTTAAGTGCGTTATAAATAAAGTGGTATGGTACAAATAGAAATAGGTGTATAACCCAAATGGTAGCAAAAGTATCTGAAACTTACATCTCTGGTCCGATGCCTTTTTACATCTTCACAGCTCACCATCAATATTAAACACCAGGAGTGATTAAAAATCCTGATGAGGCACTTTCCCCCGTCCCCAACGTTTTCAAGGTGAGGCAAAATAAATCATGTGTGTTGTCTCATCCATTAAGTCCTCTCTTCTTTTTTTCTTTTGCTCCAACTGTGACACAGTCCTTAGTTCCAGCGGAGCTATCGGTGAGACCATATGTCCATGGCAGGACACCTGAAGAGGTTGGCAAAGGGCCCACTCACAACCAGCAAATAAATAATGGACCATTATGTTCAATCATATGCTGAGCTATAAAGGTCTTAAGCTGAGTGCTGCAGGATGGAACATGGAGTGTGCAAAAAACTGAATGTAATGGAGTCCATCTATACAACCAAAGCCTTTCTGTGTATTGTGAATTCTTTGTCTTTCTGGGGCCTTCTTTCATTGCTGTCTGAACATCGTTTAAAACACATTAATAGCACATTCTTTAGTACAGGCTGACACAATCCATCACTTTCATGAACATGAACACTGCTTCAGGTCCATCCCACAAAGGGCTGTTACAAAAATAGCATTCTGCTTCACATGTAACCGTTACACAACAATTACCTTGACAATATAAAACAAAATAACCGAAAGAAATGTGGACTGGAGCTAAAGCTTGTTGACACCAATCCCATGTCAAGTTCTAAAATCACAAAAAACTAACACAATTAATAGACAATATCTGTACTAAACTTTAAGACTTGCTGTTATTCACATTAAAAAAACACTTCATATTATAATAGATAACTAACTGAACCCCAAAAAATGCATATATTTTATGTGTGCGTTTTTAACATTTAACATTTTATTACTTATGTATAGAGCCCATAATAGTATACTACCGTCAAATATCCAAATTTATTTTGTGAAAAGATCTGGCTGCTACAATCTCAAGGGAGAAGATGTATTTGTAAAACAGCAACTTAGAACTAGTTTGAAGGGAAGAACTACTGTAATACAGGGTGTAGGATTGTGGAATAACTTAATGTCAGTATTTAAGGAAGCCAAATCAATTCCTGTCTTTAAGAAACTTGTCAAAGTTGATTTGTTGGGCAAATATAAGTGAATGTATTTGAGTAATATATATAACTGATGGTTAAATGTTATTTACTTGTTTTGTTATTATAGAACAATTAGTTTGTATTAGATAAAAAAGGAGCAGATTTCACAATATATTTTCTTCATCTGCTACCTTTTCTTTTTATATTTTTTCTTTTCATTTTATATATGTTATTTGTTGTATTTTATTCTTGTAAAATGAATAAACTTAAAAAAAATAATCCAGGGGAAAAAACAAACTAACAAAAAACTAACCAGAAGTGCACTCATGTGTAGATTACTTTGTCTATTTTCTTATGGCATCATATCTTTATTGTGAGTCTATGTTGTGTTATGTGTTTTATAGGTGATGTTTGTATTATTCCCTGCTCTTTTGATTTGTGGGATGTTTCTTGTTCTTACCTGTCTTTAGGACAACGGATGAAAATTAGCTATTGTGCTAACTCCGGCATATTTACATTGATGCTTACTGCTGTCATGTTGACTAATATGCATTGTCCTAATTTAAATAAATAAATAAATAAATAAATAAACAACAAAGTTCAGACAGGTCATCTGGACTGTTTCCTTTTTGTTGTTGACCAGTTTTGTCCTTCATCCAAAACATTTCATCAGTCCGAGGAGTCACAAACAAACTCAGTTGTTTTGGCTGTTTCTCTGATGTTTTGAACCACTTTGGCTATGGATGTGTCAGAGGAATTGACGGGGGAGAGGGAGGGCCCCAGAAACCATATTATCCCCAGTAAACTGGTTGGTTCATTATGTGAGTGTGCTGCTTGTGGGACTGAGTTTGCATTGGATCATCAGACTGAAGTCCTTTTGGATGAAGGACAAAATGTCTCAACAAAACAACAACAACAACAAAAAATAAACCATCCGGATGACCTGACTTTGATGGACATTTTATTGTTTTTCCCCAAAGACTCGGCCTTCTGTGGTTATTGTTTATAATTTAACAAATTATGCCCCTTTCACATTGATACAGCTTGACCCTACTCGGCCCGGTGTGGGTTCAGAGTGTTTACGTTGAGCGGGCCCACCCACTTTCAATTCTGTTCTTAGAACCTACTGAGCTTGGGCTCCTAAAAAGCCGAGACTAGCTGAAGATTTGAAGTTAGCGCATCATTTGTTTAAATTTTTTAAACTTTTTATAATAAATCCATTAAAACGTCAGCACCTTGAGCAGGTGCTGACAACAGATCTCATACAAATCTTAATGGATCTATTTACTGCTCTGACTGGCAGAGAAAAGTTGGCTTCATCTTGGCCACGGCATTTTTGGAAACACTGGACGTAGATATGTTTAGTGACTACATATTTATATTTAGTTACTTGTTGGTGGTAAGTTTCTAGCTGCGGTGCTATGTCGACATGTCTACATCGAGACAACACTCGTATAGAAAAGTGCTGAGACGTCGTAGAAATGAGTCTGCTAGAATTAGAGTGAAGCAGGTTTTGCTGCTAGACAATGTAAACATGGCATTAATCATTTCAACCCTATTTTGGGTAAAAATTTGACTGGCTATGTCAAACTGACAACTCTTAGTTCAAACTACTCAGGATTGAGTTGGTTCAACTTTGACCCCGCACTACTTTTTAGTATAATTTTTAGCATTTTCCTTTTTTAAATTTTTATTATTAATCATTATTCATATTACAAATTAAAGGATGCTGTGTCATCACTAAATGATCCAACCCTTTAAACCAAGCTTGAAAAAAAAAAATCTTAATCTGCGTGTAAACTTCTGGATTAAATGAAATGCACCATCGACCAGTCAAGCATTGTTTAAATGTTGTTTATTTCAATGATTTAATGCACTTACTGCAGAATTGGCACTTATTTTAGGGTCATAAATTGGGATGCCAGTTTACTTTGAAGTCTGGGGCTGAGTCAGTGTTCGCTGATGTTAAAAAGGACTTTGAAACATATACTGTAAACTCATTAAAATGCTTAGAGTATTGAGGTGGTCTTTAAAAATACTTTAAATGCCACATGTTTGTATGATTTTAAAATATGTTGTGTGTTTTCACAGCTCAACAAGCCTAGCTTTGTTAAACACACACACACACCTGTTCAGGAGGTGAGTTTGGGAATAAATTCAAGCTCCAAAGGTGGGAGGAAGACTCCAGGTCCTTCATGGATAGAAGCTACCACATGAGGACTCCTCAGCCAATCACAGCGCAACACAAACCGTGCACTTCCTGCCTCAGCCATCCCCGAGGAAAATCCAAAGAGACGTCTCAGAGGGGTAGAAGCCCTCCCTCTCGACTCCACCTCCTCCTCCTGCTCCCCGATGCAGGCTGGAGGCCTCTGTGGTGGAGAAGAGGAAATGGTAGACGGCGTTGGCTGGGTGATTCTGACAGTGACTGCCTTCCTCGGGGGAGGTCAGAAGTCGACGATTCATACGAGACAAGCTGGTGATGCAGTGTAACCAAAAATGGAAAGCAGATGTTCGTTAATTAGGGAAAATGTGACTGACAAGACTTTAGCGTCGAGGTACACGAGCTCACCCGCCATCCAGCAGCTGTTGTTACTCCATTTTATTGTCAGTCTGAAACACAAGTCACAGCTTCCCCGCCGAGCCGGGCCCAGACGCCCAGCACCCACGATTATCAGAACAGAATTGGGCTTGATTGAATTGAGCACATTTTGCTTCTGAATATTTCTGTCTGTGTGTATTTTTGTGTGAAGGGATATTCACACCACATTTGGAGTTGTTTGGCTTCCTTTTTGTAGTCTTAATCGGTGACAGACAACTTTCCAGGGTATCATATGCTGTCTTACTCCTTAAAATCGTGTGTTTTGACTTCCTGGAGAACTTCGCAGATGCAACTGAAAGCTCCTTCACATTTTCCTGCGTCCTCTGTGTTTGGTGAAGGCGTTTGTTTAAACAGGATCTGAATGCAGGTGCTGGTCACCGCAGAGGCTGAAAGGCCTTCAGCCTCAGGTGGACATGGATCTGCTTCACTTGAGAGCGCTGGAGACTCAAACACTGCACCAACAAAGTTAGCTTGCATGCACGGCATCTAAATCCACATGCGCGCACACACAGCTCTGGTCAACAGCGTAATCGTGTGAAATTGATGAATGGATAGACATTAGGCCCATTCAAACAACAGATGTTAAATCACTTCACATGTGAATTATCAGATCATTTATGTCAGGCGTTGTAATATAAATGAGGCAGATTATCTCAGATTTGCTGTCTCTGTTGGCGAACTCCGGCAGCCTCCAGGATCCAAAGTTTCCATTGAGAGAGTGTCCATTATGTGTGCACGGGTGAGCGATGATGTCTGTGCAGAAGGACAGGAGGATCCCCTCAGACCTGCGGAAAATGGATTTAATGCTTTAATTGCACTCAGCAAGTCCAACGGTCTCACGGCAAAATGTTAAAACTGTCATGAAAATTCAAGTCAGTTGATTCATGTCCAGGCACATAATTTGTTCCCTTCTTTTGTTTCAAGCAAAAGGTGTTTGGATATCACTGCATGGAAGAATGCAATCTGAAAATGTTTTAATAGTATTTTACAGGTGATAAAGTCTGGATTTGTTCCAAGTGTTTAGTGATTCAAAATATAACCAAGTGAAAGACGGTTGTGGATTTTGTTTGTATTTCATAATGTCTTTAGTTATGTTTATGTCTCAGTTTGTTTCTGGTAATCTCCGTCATCCAATCCTCAGTGACTTTTGCCTTCAGCTACACCTGTCAGCACTTCGGAACCTGCATTCAGCAGCCGCCTTCTCAGTATTTCGACTCTTTGGTCTTCTCACTTCATTGTCAGATTCTCACATGTGAGTCAGTTCAGAGTTTGGGGTGTTACCTGGTCTGTTTTTAGTTAATTAAAAAACACTTTTAGATTTGAGCCTACCTACTGCCTCATTAAACACCAACTACAAACTTTACAAATGCAGCTGAAATTCCAAAGTAAGTGAAGTTTATTTTATAAACCCCAATAAGTATTTGAAACATCATTTTAAAAAGGCCAAACTACCCTTATTTCATTGTATGAACTGTATAAAAATGTGTGAAGAGAACTAAAATAAATAAATAAATAAATAATTAAAAAAACAAGCAAACAGTTAACGCTGCTGGCACTGGCTCGTTAGGGTCACCACAGTAAACTAACTACATGTATTTCAATAAAAGACAGATGTGAAGGCTGAATAAATATTAATTGAGCCTCAAACAAACATTGTGGGAAATCCAGATATTGTGTTAAAGAATTCAAAGCTGTAAATGGCAGAAGACTCTGGTGGTCACACACAGTTTTATGTATCTACAGTATTTTATGTTGGCAATTTTGTAGGTTAAACAAGAGCTCCACCGATGTCCCTCATTTCTGAGGGATTGGAATAGTGAATGGTAAATGGACTGTACTTATAGCGCTTTTCTTTCTTATCAAGATACTCAAAGTGCTTTACACTATCTGCACCCTCATTTACTCATTCATACAGCACTCTACTAGTAAAGTAATGTGCTATGTGTTATCATTGTATGTTCCCAAACAATATTGAAATTGTTTCTCTGCATTTAATCCACCATGCCTGGGATACACCCAAGTGGAGCAGTGGGCAGCTATGTAGACGCCCGGGGAGCAGTTGGGGATTAGGTGTCTTGCTCAGACAACACATCATGTGGTGTCATGTGGTACTATATCTGTACAAAGATTACTCAGAGCTTTAACACATTCATACACCAATAGGACACACATCGGAGGCAGTGAGGGGTTTGGTGTCTTGCCCTGGGACACTTCAGCATGTGACTGCTGGTGGAATCGAACCTCTAACTTTTGAATTGGAGGACAATTGCTCGCAGCCACAGCTGCTAGTGAATGTTTGTAGTTTTCTAAATGAGTTTTTCAACCTTTCTAGACTTGAATTGGACAGGGAATGCAAGTAAACCTTAATATTTTTGGTGCAAAATATATTTATTGATTTTATTATTTATTTTATATATGTTATTATTTGTTTTTATTTTAATATAATTTTTAGTTTAATTTTTACATTTTTTGTTTGTCCGAGGCATTGCAGAATAACATATTTTGGTGAGTGGAGCAATTTTATTCACTACCAGGCATAATGGTGGACCAAGGAGGTGGCCTTGGACACCATATATTAAGGTTTGACCACGCCGGGAACCACCCCAAACATTTGAGAATACTATACTTTTAAGAAATATAAAAACTGGAAACCCAATTTTCGATAGTGACCTTCCTTGCGCCTGTATGCAGCTACACACCAAAATGAAGGCTGGCACATTGCTTATTTTTGAAGTTTATGGATCACAAGATTTACATATTTACCAGCAGCCATCTTGGATTTTGACACGATGACCCTTCATTGGATAGGGAACTTTTTAACACCTAGATGTAGCCACACATTGAAAAGTTGGTACCTTCTTTTTGTCCAGTCATCATGTGTACAACATACACAGATGGACAGAGAAATAAAGAGTATTTCCAATTTCCCCACTTCACTCCACTTTTTCAAGTTTTGAATAGAAACTTTTGACCTAACATAAAATGGAAGTTCATAAAATGGGTGTGTACACTTTGCCCTTTCAAGCAATCTGATGCAAAAAGCACATTCTAAATAGCAGGGAAATTAAACATAAATGGCTGTTTCTAAATAATAAATTGTAGGAGTGTAAAGATTGTGGGAGTAAAAAAAAAAGCACAAACTAGAAAGTTTAAACATCAAAATATCAGTTAAATCGTGTATGTAGTCCAACCTGTTTTGAACGGTTTAAGGTTTGAATGACGTTTCTATATTATTCCTGACCCACAACTGTTTTTTAATTTATTTTGCAGTTCTTTGATTATTTAATCCAAACCACACAATGTTTGGCTACCTAACTAAAGTCAGAGCACGTCATTCCATTTGAAGGAATATGTTTGGTTTATTTTTTGGCTGGATTTGATCAAAGATGCAAGAGGAGATGTAAAACAGAAGTCATGACAGAGACAGAAGAATAAAAGATGCTTCCGTGCTTGTGCACTGGTATCATAAATATATTTTTATTCCAGCTAGCACAGAGACGGGAACCACCAAAAACACAGATATACAATAAAAAGACAAAGAAACACACAGCATGATCAGGAACCTGGTTCCTACACTCTATCCTGTGATGTTAATAATGTTGCTCATGTGAGACTGGAAGTTTGATGCGTTCAGATCAAACTGATTCTCTCTTGGCTTCTCACCTGTCACTTTTTCACCGATAAACCTGACAAACACGTCGCAGCACGAAGCTCGTAAGCCTGTTTGCATAATCTGCTCCATTCCTGGCAAAGATTTTGAGGCAAGAACTTATCGAGCTCTTTTTGATTTCATAATTGCATATTTGTGAGATTATAGAAACTATCTGCAAAGTACAGACTTTGATAAACAAAATACCTGTTTTTTTTGTTTTTTTTTGGTGGATGCCTGAACTAGAATCATAGTAAAAGAAGAGAGCTTGATTGTTGAAGTGTCAGAATATTTATTTTCTATAAGGAATACATAACATATATTCTAATGTCCAAAAGCTAACTCAAAATTTGAAGCTACTGTTTTGTTTGTTTTTTGCTAGTTTTATTTTTATTTTTTTACATGAATGGCAGCCACTCCATTCCAGTTAATTACTGATTAGGTGATCATCTGAACAAAACTTTATTTAATGAGGAAAAGCATAAAAACGGTTGCTGTGTGGCCATCATTAACCTAGTAGGTCCAGCTGGATGACAGTAGTCACTGAAAACTAATTGGACTAAAACAATATTTGACTGCCTCAAGAGTTCAAAAGTTTTTAATGAGTGTATATTTTGTTTTCATCAGCCCAATCTCCTGAACATCGCTGAAAACCTCTGAAATGTGACGAAGAGGAAGATGAAGAGTCACAAACCATCAAACAGAGGCAATGACATTTTACAGCTGGAGTGATTTAACAGCAATGTGAAAAACTGATGGAGAGCATGAAAAACTGATGGAGAGCATGCAAAGATGCAGGGAATGTGGTGCTAAACATGAGAACTATTGTACCATATACTGATCTGATTGTTTTTGACAATTATAGACCCATTTCACTGTTAACACAATTCTCAAAAATTATAGAAAACGTATTTGTGAACAGATTGGATACATTTCTTGACAAACACGACATCTTGAGTGCTAGCCAATATGGATTCAGATCGAAAAATTCCACATCAATGGCACTTATGGAATTAACAGAAAAAATCACCACAGCCATTGATCAAAAACAACACTGTAT
>JARVJN010000861.1:21397377-21407556 GCA_031763805.1 Argolebias nigripinnis | reverse complement strand
TTTGAAAGGAATTTTCATTAATTTATCATTTTGTTTGCAAAAACGAACATAGTTGAATGATACAATATATATATCTTGTATCATTTTATGCAAAGTTCAAAGATAATGTCTGTGGACCTTTAAGTTTAAAAGGACAGCACTGCTTGCCCCAAATGGGTTATGTTAGAGGCCTAACCGAATGGAGTACCATCAAGAAAAGGTGGCCTAAGCCAAAGTTCACCTCTCATTAATCCCAGTTGGCTTGTTCCCAATGGGCATCTTACCATACAGTCAGAAACAGTAAGCAAGATATGGTGTTCTCCCATCAGCTTCAAAAGTGGAAAACAACGGAAAGAGTATCATGCTAGACACTGTTAACAGCCACAAGCCAGAGCAGCGCTCTGCTCTCATTGCACATAAATGACTTGATATTAACATTGCTGCAGTTAGCAAGGTTGGCCTGGCAGCATGAAGGCGCATTGTACTGGATACATTCTGTACTAGCAAATCACAAACAAAGCTGATTTTCAGGCATGGGCTTCATGATCAAGAACTCTAACTTCCACGCTTACTGGTCTTCCCCCAGTCCATACAGACTGCATCTTCTCCCTGTGCCTATCTCTCTGGAAAAATCACCACATTATGATGGTCAGCATATACACGCATCCCTCCAAGCCAACCCAGCAGACAAGGACATCTTCTACACTGACCTGCACAGAGTTCTACATTGTAGAATGAGTACCCACAGATGATAAAGTCATCGTCCTCTGTGACTTTAAAGTAGGCCATGACTCGGATTCTAGAAAATCTGCAATCTTAGCATTGAGAACTGCAGCAACAAAGGTCACATGCTGCTGGAGCTAAGTGCATAGCAAAAACTTGTCATCACTACCAACCTACTGGTATTCCAGCAGAACAGCCAGAAAATAATGTAGATGCACCACAGGTCTTGACGTTAGGATCTTATTGACTACATCTTTGTACTGCTGCTGGACATAAAATACATGCTCCTCACCAGAGTGATGCCCAGCATCACTGATTCTTTTAAACAGACTTGTTTTGACTGTTACAGTGGAACATCTCCTATAATGCGAGAACCAACAGAGAACCAAATTAAATTGTGTTTGTTCTCAGGCAGCTTCAAGAGATATCTCATTGACATGCTCATGCTACTTTAAATGAGCAAACCAAGAACTTGCATGTGGCATTTGTTGACCTGACAAAAGCACTTGATACTGTCGGCAGGAAAGGACTCTGGAAGATTTTAGAAAGCTAGACTGTCTTCCGCAATTCATGAAGATTATCTCTCAACGAATGGCCAGCGTGGATAAGTCGAGTGAAATGGAGAACTGTCTGAGACCTATTCCACTATGAATGGCATCAGTGCAGCCCTTTTTGATGCAACAAGTTGGCTAAAGCAAACAGTGTCTTTGGCAGATTCTGTAAAAACAAGTATGGTTCAATAAAGACCTAAGGACTGGAACAAAGGTCCAAGTATGCAGAGTGGTAATACTAACTACCCTCCTGCATGGTGCTGAGTCATGGTTGACATAACAAAGACACCTCCAACTTCTTGAACGTTTCCACCACTGTCTCAGCTCCATCCTTAACATCTACTGTAATGACTAACCAATGTCTCAGTCCTTCAGCAGATGGATACTACTAGTATCAAGCCATTCATTCAACCTTTATTTATACAGGTTTCATTGAGTCATCTGTATAAATACATCATGCAAAAAGGTCATGCTGTTTCAGGCACAACACACTGAGCAGGGCAGGTGTACAGAATGGATGATCAATGCCTGCCTAACATTGTACTGTACAGTGAACTGTCCTCGGGGCATCACAAAAGAGATGTCCCAAAGAAGAACCAAAAGGACCCCATCATCAAGAACTCCGTAACCACTTACTATATTGACACCCTCACATGATCCTCCCTACAAGCTGAGAGAACAAGCTGGTACAACACCACCCACAAGGAAGTGGCAGCTTTCCAGTCTGCACGCACCACCAGCCTAGAGGAAAAAAGAAACAGAAGAAAGACCAAAAAAATCCCTGCATATCAACCCTTGACCAGTCACTGCTGCGACTAAACTTGCCTCTCCAGAAAAGGCTTTACCAGCCACCAGTGTGCTTACTGGCAATATGGACAGTCCCATACTAGAACAAGGGTTGGGACTGTCCAAAGGGTTAGCAAAGGCAAGTTAAAAAAAATATCTGAAAGGCAGAATGATCTGGTATTTTCTGTCGATGGATGTGTGAACCACATATTTCTAGACACTGCAGGGTATCAGTGATTCTGACTACTTTTCAAAACCTTAGCAATTATTTTAAACAACCTGGTGAGCTTCAAAACTTAATGATATCCAGATTGAGGCAAATGTCACCATGGAATTCCATGAAGTAGAGAAATCAAGGAGTCTGGTTTCATCCTCAGCCAAATCTAGCAGTCAAGATGCACCAAGTCAGCAGAATTCTGCAGATACCATGACCGGGTCCAAACCCAACCCTAGTTGGGTGGAACAAATGTTACAAGACAGAGGGTCTTGAACCCAAGCGGCACATTTGAAATTGACATCCACTAAACCTGAATCAGGCAGAATCTTAATTGTTTGGACACTCGTCATGCTAGGGGGCTGATTTTACCTCCATAAAAAAAATCTAATAAGGTTGATGATTTGGCTCATTTCTGCAGTCTTTGATACACTTTCATTGCTTATATACGCCCATATGAAGCTCTGCTTGAAAATGTTTGCTGAAAAGTAATTAATGCAAACAAACATAGGATTTAAAATGGCTCTCTGGTGTCCACATACTTTTTCTTAATCAGAATAAATTTTGTGATAGCAACATGTGCATTGCAAAAAAAGAAATACAAAAGGAGAGCCAAACTTTATGAGGAGCGTGAAAGCACTTTGCTAATTGCAAGGGTAGATATGGTCTTCCACAATACGTTTTTTTCTCTAAACTGAGTAAATTACAGGAAGTTAATTAGAATTTTATTTAAAAAATCATGACAGTACTGAATGTTACCCTGCTCATCCTGTCAGGAGAAAACTTTAAATGATGAGAGAAGGACAACTACAAGAAAAAGGTCCTTCTGAAGATGTGACATGGTCTTTGTTGGAGGTTTTACAGGACAGACTCTATGTAATTGTGTCACATAGGAACAAAAAGCAGGAACACTTCCTGCTCTACTCTTTACTCGTGGTGACAACGCTGTCATCCAGCAGCAACATTTACACAGCACATGAGCAGCTTGTCATATGAGGGTTGTTTGAATTAATAAAGCTGCTTTAGAAGATCATCAGACAGGGAACACTGAGACAACTTAAAGACAGAATGGCTGACACTGCTGTGAAAGGAAGAAATGTAGTGAGCTAATTTATTATCTATAAGAAACTTAAAACAACAGTGCTTATTGACCTGTTTAGACCTTGTTTAGAATTTACAGGATTGGTGAAAAATTCAGATGAAATGCCTTAAATGAGCCTTTTGTTCTGGACATTAATGGATAAAAATGAACAAATGATCTTGTTTGTGTGTTTCTGTATGTTTAAGCAGCCAAAACAGCTTCCCAGAGACTTTCCCACCTCCCTTCTCACTCCAGAGCCTCTTAATAAAGCATCAGTTAAAAAGTGAATGGATCAATTAGGCAATTTATGCAGCTAATCTCTGGCAGGGCCCACCTTTTTGATGCCACCAACAAAGCGACTGAAAACATTGTTAATTCATCCAAAAAATAAAAAGGGCTTGCTTCTGCCTATTGCTCCCAAATGATTTGGAATAATTTGCTCCTCATTCAGGAGATGGAAGGCAGCCGGGGCTCTCCATCACTGGCAGTCGGCATGAAAGCACTTCGCCACCAACTTTCCCCAAATATCTCTTCACTGGAATCAGTTAAATGGCGATTAGGCCGGCGCCTTCTGCCAACATGCTCTCCATAATCACAAGGAAAAAGAGGTGCTAGTTTGGATGAGGTCTTAGAGTGACAGCTGTGTGTATTTGGTTTGGCACTTACACGCTGTGCATGTGTGCATGTGTGTGTGTGTGTGTGTGTGTACACAAGCCATTAGGATGGAATTTGAGAGGTCTTCAGGGAAGCCTAGCCATACGAGCTCTGAAATATAAAATTGAAGGACATTTTAAAATAACGAAAAGCTTCACTACCTGTGCAGAATCTGTTCAAGATTAAAGTTGGACAGAGTTGAAAACCAGTTTTTAACAATGGAATAATCTGAAAAACGTTTTCCATGATATTTATATGCAGAAAAATAAAAAAATAAAAAAACCTAAATATGTTGATTATAACATTTTAAACCACATTTTTAAAATATTTTATAAATTGAGTGGCGGTTTGTGTGATGCATTTTCAATTCCTATGGTGAAAATATTTTAAATATTAACCTCACAAGATTTTTTTAAATGTGGTGTTTTTATTTTTATTCTAGACTTGCTTAATTTTCAATTTTAACTTTTAAATGTCTCAGTACTTGTATGATTAAAACAAAGATTAAGAATTTTTAGACTTATTTTAGCCTGGGTTAATATGTTCCCTTTAGGATTAATACTGTTTCCATCAAAGTCTCAGCACCAACAGTCTGTCTATGATCTGCATACAACACAGACAATGGCTGGTTGAGAAAATTATTAATATTCGATTTAGATTCAAACAGGATCTGTACGCTCATTTATATATTGTATAGTGGCTGTTGTGAGTCATGACCTGGTCCGTGTGCGAGTGGCTGGTGAGTGTTGGGTCTGCCAGAAGACACTTAACAAGCTGGCAGTAAAAATGGAAGGAGCCTGTTGAGCATGTGGGCAAACATGAAAAGCTCTGGATTCAAAGTTAATTTTTCCAGACATGATTATTAAAACTCCGTGCCAGTGTGCATGTGCGACTACCTCTGTGTGCATGTGTGTGCCCATATGTGGCCCAGGACGGGCCCCTGTGAAAGCTCCCATGTGAGCATTTGCGGTGTGTACTTGTCCTTTTTATCTGAGCGTGTGCTGTAATTTGTGTGTGTCCTCTGCATGTATGTGCATGTTTGTGCTTTCTCCAGTGCAGTTAATTATGGCCTCTTGTTAGCACCAGTCATTTTGTCACTTCCTTGCCATTTCAAAACAGATGTAGAGGTGGGGTGAGGGCAGGATGGAGGTGGGTTCAGACACAGCCAGATCAGCACTTTCCAGATACCATGTTCCTCTTCATTCACAACGAGGGTTGGCTGTCTGCAGGGCTACATGTTTGGCATCAGCAGCAGCACTGATGGCCTGCAGCAAAGAGAAACATGCTGTCTGCCTCCACATCACTGCAAACATGCACAAAGCCACCAGGTGGATGATATGAGTGTGTATGTGCTGCTTGTATGCAGTAATCTGCTCAGTACAACCTAAATTACTGACAAATCTAATCAAATTAGTCACTTATAGGTTAAGTCGTTGAGCTGTTTTCATACTATTTATGTCAACACAAACTACGTCATAAAGAACCCTGGCCATCAACTGTGGTTTTATACTAACATTAAAGTAAATTTCTGGAAAAATTCTAAATAAACTGGGCCCACATTTAAGTATACAGCAGCTTTCATAAAAATAAATGTAAATGCCAGTTTGGACTCATTTTTGTTTGAATCTAATCTAACCAAATTCCTATAAAAAATGTTTTTGTATCAGAAGTGTAAAGAGAACCAACAATAATAGGAGCCTTACATGGACACATATAGTAGAACATTAGACTTAAAAAAGCAACAAAACAAAAAACAAAAACAAAAAAACAGTCAAAATGAAAAACCTTGAATCATATGAGCCAGAAGCTAATCATCACATATTGATTTTTATGTGTCTACAGTGTTTTGTGTAGGATAAATGACCAGCTAAAATGTCACTTTCTCAATTCAGTTTCAATTATATTTATTTATATAGTGCCAAGTGACAACAGAAGTCATCTCAGGACACCGAACAGAAACATTCATTCATATAAAAAGTAAGTTAATAGCATTATTTATCAGAGGAGCAGACTGCTTTGAGTTTAACTCCATTGCAGACTCACATCTTGAGCGAGCATGAAGGTGACAGTGGAAAGGAAAAACTCCCTCAAGAATCAAGTTGTGTTTATTTGTCACATGAAAGGTTAACATAAGGTTAACAGTACAATTAAATGCTTAGGTTGAGAATAACTGGTTTGAGGAACCGATTTGAGGAAGAAACCTTTAGAAGAACCAAGCTCAGTACAAGTGGTCATCTGCTTTGACAAGCTGGGTTTGAGAGGAATTGTAAGGAGGAACAGATACACAATGGCAGGTTGAGAATCACATGTTAAGATAGAAATACATTTAAATTAAAACTGTTCACTTGTAACAATTCCTTTAAGAAAATTAGGTCAGTTTGTCCTCTAGTAGTCTAAGCCTATAGCAGCATAACAAACCAACCCTAACTATAGGATTTATCCAAAAGGAAAGTCTTAATCCCAGTCTTAAACTGGACAATGTGTCAGTCTCATGGACATAAACTGGAAGTTGGTTTCACAAGATAGAAGCCTGATAACTGAAAGATCTTCCTCCCATTCTGCTCTTGGAAATTCTAGGAACCGCAAGTAAACCTGCAGACTGAGAGTGAAGTGCTCTGTTGGGTAAATATGGAACAATAAGATCTGTAATATAAGATGGAGCTATAGTTGTTGAGAGCTTTGTAGGTTAGAAGTAAGATTTTGAATTCTATTCTGGACTTGACAGGGAGCCAATGGAGAGAAGCTAAAACTGGAAAGATATGATCTCTCCCACTAACTCCAGTTAAGACTCTGGCAGCAGCATTTTGGATCAAATGAAAACTTTTTAAAGTAATATTTGGATACCCAGATAACAAACCATTGCAATAGTCCAGTGTAGATGGGAAAAATGCATGAACCAGTTTTTCTGCATCATTTTTAGATAAGATGTTTCTAATGTTAGAGATATTACGCAGGTGGAAGAAGGTGGTTCTGGTAACATTTTTAATGTGGGGGTTAAGACATGTCCTGATCAAAAATAAAGATTTTTAACATGAGAGCTGGAGGCCAGTTTAATGCCATCTAAGGAGGGCGAAAAACTGAAAAATGTATCAAGATGCTCAGGTCCAAAAACCAAAACTTAATTCTTGTCTGAATTTAAAAGTAGAAAATTAAGGGTCATCCAGGTTTTTATGTCTTTAAAATATGCTTGTAGTTTAAGTAGCTTATTGGATTCATTGGGTTTCATGGACAAACATAACTGTTCATCATCAGCATAACAATGAAAATGTATCCCATGCAGTTGAATAAATTTACCTAATGGAAATATACAGGTAATGACGAAAGAGTATTGTTCCAAGCACTGAACCCTGAGGAACTCCGTGACAAACAAAACAAAAAAACTAACTAAAAGAACTATGTAACGAAATGTCAGTGTTGCCTAAATACACCAGATCTACATAGAAGCAGGTGAAAAAAAAGAGGAAAAAACATTGCATAGCAAGACTGGCCCATCAGTTCAGAGATGATTGGTTTCAGTAATTGTAGCTGAAATTTTGTTTATCATTTTTAAAGCAATGTTTTGTTTCCATTACAGTGAAAGTAGATTGACATGAACTGAATTAGCAGACATAGTGAGAGACTGATGGCTCTTTGAACCAGCTTTAATGGCGTCATTGATGGATATTTAAATTATACAGTATTCTCTACTCGTCTTTTAAAAGTATCTGGCATCTTGGAGACAGCACATAGAGATGAGACGCTAATGTAAAAGGGATTTGTGCTCTTCCTTCCGGGTGGTCGGTTAAGTGTGGATTGCCTTTTTCATTCGCATGTCCATCCGAGTTCTCTAATGGACTCTGGGTGACACGAAGAGCATGCCTGACAAAAGTTCAAATTCATTAATCACAACCTGCCACTTGGCACTGCAACCTCTACCACTTCACTTCCTGTTGAACCTGCACCCTCAGATTCATAGAACTCAGCCAAGATGGCTTTCCTTTTAATCTCTGCCTTAAAGATGCGTGCTCATGCAAGTTTTTCTAACTAATGTGCCTGCTTACGATGAAGAGTCATGTGACAAGTCTTAATATGCAACTTGTCATGAATAATTAACTAAATGTAAATATTTTATCTCAAATCGACAGTTTTGTTTTTCTCTAAATTGATTTTCTCATAAAGATATGAAGAGCCAACAGCTAATATGTTAATCTGATGGGCCAAAAACCAAAATGGAGTTCCAGTCCAAGCTCAAATTTTCATATAAATGTTATCTTTTGTCAATTTGCTGCCAAAGCATGACTTATAGTTGATATGGATCCATCTTAGCTTTGTCAGTCTGATCTAATGTGGCAATTACTTTTATGCATAAAAGCAAAATAAAATCAATTTACAGTAAATCCTTAGATTTAACCGTCGAAAATATAATTACAGGGACTGGAATAGCCAAAAACAACTTCGTAATGCAGACATTTTTACTCTAAAAATGAATTCACGGATTAATGGATCTGCTGCAACGGGTTGAAATGAATTAGATGTATAAGTTTAAAAATAATTGTGTTTATTTGATTTGTTCATTTTGCCTCAGAGTGATTTATTGATGCTTAGTTCCAGCATGAAGCATTTGATCAGGAACATATTTAATATTTTGGTTCAGGACCATCACATCCCAGTCTGAGGCCGCTGTAAATAAGATGTTCTGCCTCATATCTGGTTTGTTTGACTGCAACAACAAAAAAAGACTCAACAGGTGTCCCAACATTGGACTGACACCGCTCAGTGGGAGCATTAGCACATTAATGGCTGCAGGTGCACTTATTGACAGCTGAGCTGCACCTCCTGCTCAAATATTAACACTTTTCCTATTATACTCACTTCCATGCTGCTGTCGCTCTCACTCTCCCTTTCCTCTCCTAATTGTGTCCAAATATGAGGGGAGCGTGTGTGTATGTGTGTCTGCATTTTCTTTGTGCGATCACAGTCCTTTGATGTGCAATCCTTTGTAATTTTTTGCCAAATTTGACAAGCGAGTAAGGAGATCGTACTACGTCTCATTACAGCCCAGAAAAAAGCCTGCATCATTGTTCCACTAACAAAACAGTATGTTAATCTGGCTACACAATGAGTATCTGGGAGATTAATTAAGAATAAAACAGATTTGACGGGGGACAAAACCACTTCATGAACCTAATAATGTGTGTGTATACTGTATTTATAAATTATATATGCCACAGACAAAAAACAAAATTATTACTTATTGTGTGCTTTTGTTTACCATTAGTCTTCATCTGTATGATACATTTGTGTAAGTTGTGTTTTTTAATATTTGGCTGCCAATGAAAGCTTATTTGAAACAACAGAAACTAAATATAGCTTTATATGACATTTTCCAGAAAAAAAAAAGGTTTGGATATTACTTCAAAAGACTGTACAATCCATTCTGTCCCATTTTGAAACCAAAGCTTATACATAAATAAAACCTTGTTTCATTTTTTAGTGGCATAACAAATTCTCATATCATGTACTGTATGTAGAACACCAAAGTTGCAGTGCTTCAATATGTGCAAAAGACAAAATTATATTCAGCAGTTTGTTTTAATAAACTCCTCCTTGAATTGCTACCTTATCATGGGGGAGGAGTTTTGTCCTTGGAACTATGCTGTCGGGGGGCCTCCCAAGGCAGATTGGTCTTAGATAACAGACCAGACAAAAAAAAAAAAGAGCAAATCACAAGACTCTTATAGACAGGAAAACAAGGGGTTCAGTGTCCCTTGCTCGTACGTGAGTTACCGGGGCCGTACCCTGGAGCCAGGCCTGGGGGAGTGGCTCATCGGCGAGCACCTGGTGACTGGGTCTCTACTAGGGATGCACCGATCTACATTTCTCACTTCCGATCCGATCTGATACTTAAAAGCTGGGTTTCGACCGATACCGATACTTTTCCGATCCAATACTGTTCAGGTATGTGAATATGTATAATTAAATTTTTGTACTGAGACTATTCATTTTAACATAGTGTGAGATATACCCAATGAAGACACTCTTGAGCCTTACAACAGGAAACTCACAAACTTTAACAGCACACAAGGGGCAGGTCTATACCACACACATGTCTTTTTCACTCATGGTGCAGCTGGAAAAACAAAAAAAAAATGCTAAGCATGATGGGAAAGACAACACAGCCCACTCCCCTTAACCACTAAGAGAATGGATTT
>JARVJN010000861.1:21080570-21090750 GCA_031763805.1 Argolebias nigripinnis | reverse complement strand
GACCGGAGGCGAGCACGCTCCCTACCCAAGGCGTCACGAGAGAGCACCGTCCCGCGAACTGCTTAGTTGGCTAACTAAGCTCAGAAGAACCGCTGTTCACGGCTAGCTAGCTCCTGCTAACTTAGCCGCACGCTCTCGTTGTTAGCTTCGTCAAACGAGTTAGCTCTGTCAAACAGAGGTGCCTTCGTCGGACAGGTCGACTAACACTTGATGCCTTCCACCACCAAAAATGGCTCCCGAGAAGGTGAAGAGGAAGACAAAGCACTCGGGCAAGGTTACAGGACCGGCTAGCCCCGGGTCACGGCCCTGCCCGAATGACTGCAGATTCGTCATCGCCGCTTCGGACACCCACAAAGCCTGCCCCGTGTGCCTGGGTATGGTTCACGTGAAGGAGGCCCTAACTAAGCCAGACGCGTGCACACACTACAGCCAGCTCTGTCTGGCTGTGAGGGAGAGGCACGTGGAGCCCGTGGCCAAGACGATGAAGAAGGTAGGCACAATGAAGAACCCACTCCCACCCGAACTGCTCAGGCCCTCAGATGAACTCGAGGCTGACGCGATGGAGGGGACCTCGGCCCGGTCCTGGGGGAGCTGAGCAGACCTCGACGAGGAGATGGGGGACAGCTCGGCCCGGCCTAACTTCGACTCACGCAAGCTCCTTCAGTCAGATGAAGGTTCCCTCGCGGCCTCGTGTGACATGTTGGACGTGGATGGCGAACAGGGAGACAACGGGGACTCGGTGGACTTCTCCCAGGGAGCTACCCCAGCTCAGTGCGAAGCAGACGACTCCTCCACGGCCCTGCTCGAATTGTGCCGCAGGGCAGCTGAGACGCTGAAGGTGAGCTGGCCCGAACCCCCACCCCGCCAACAACAAATCAGACTGGCTGGCAGCTACGTTCTGGGAAGGCAGAAGGTTTCGGCGAGACACAAGATGCCTTTGTTCCCGGACTTTTTGACCGAGCTGACCCGCTGATGGGCGGCCCCGAAGGCTCTTCTCTCCTTGCCTTTAGCCCAGTTCCTGGATGTCGACAACATGGAGGCGGTGGGCCTGGCCCGCATGCCGCCGATGGATGAAACATTGGCAGCGTATTTGGCGCCAAAATCGTCCAGCTCGAAACCGATGCTCCCGAGCTAACAGTGCCGCACGACAACGCTCCAGCATGAGAAGAGCTACCGGGCCCAGGGCATCGCCACACATGCCCTCAACATGGCGTCCATGCTTCAGGCCTATCAGGCCGAGAAGCTGCAGGAGCTCCAGCAGTCAACTTCCAAGAAGCAGGCGGCCGACGCGCTGGAGGAAACATGCATGACAGCTGACTTCATTCTTCGCCTGATGTGTGTAGCATCTATTGCACAGGGCAAGGCCATGGCTGAGCTGGTAGTGGCACAGAGGCATCTGTGGCTCACTTTGACAGAGCTGCCCGAGAGTCAACGCTCCGCGTTCCTCCACAAGCCGTGGAGCCCTCAGGATTGTTTGGAGGCGCCCTGGAGAAAATTCAGCATAGCTGTGACCAGAGACGCAAGCAGGAGGAGGCCCTGCGTGAAGGTTTGCCCAGAAGGCAGTTTTCACACCAGAGGGACTCCAGTGGGCACAGGAACACGCCACAGAGACAGCATTCGCTTCCCTGCAGACCTGCTCTGAAGAGGCAAACCCTGGACTCCGGCGAGCAAAGAGCTCCGTCCACCTCAGAGCCACGCGGCCGCGCACCGCAGGGTCAGGCCTGGTCCAAGAACAGGTTTGTCCCCAGGCAAGCTGGACAGACTGGACAGCCTAGGACGTCGTCCTCGAGCAGGGACAGGAAGCAGAAGTTAGCCTAACTTCTCAGCTGCCTCTGACACAATCCAGGCATCTTCACCCCAGTGGAAAAAGAAGAGCCGACTGTTGTTTACCACAGACTGCGGTAAAAAGGCCCAGACTGACTGGTCATGTTTGTTCAATGCACAAAACTCTTTTTTCCACGTGTGTAATAAAGAACAATTATTGTTTTCAAGCAATAAAAACCCAAAAGGTGAAAAGTGTCCTGTTTCACGAATCAGCACAAAAACACCTCCTTTTTATGAAACCAGGGTCAATAAAGAGGTCACACAGTCGTTCAGCACGGTCTGTCGACTCCCCTCTTATAAGACCGAGAAAAAAACTGGGCGACATGGGGCCACATTGTGTGGGACATCTCTGTCAAATAAGCCCAGCCCTGCCATTAACACAACGTCCAGCAGAGGGCGACACGGGCCCTCAGGTGGAGTCACGCTCCCTGTCACACGGCGAGCACGTGACGCTCACCCCCCCTCCTCTCCTGAGTCAACTTCACATGCCTTCCAGGCTCGCTGCTCACGCGAGAGCGTGGGCAGCTTGCAAACCCTCGCAATGGGTGATGGAAGTTGTAGTTCAGGGATACAACTTGCAGTTCTGCAGACGTCCACAACCCTTTTCCGGGGTGGTGACGTCATCGATATGTGCTGCTCGCGCCCAGACGCTGAGAGAAGAAGTCAGCTCGCTTTTAACCAAGGGTGCAGTGAAAGTTGTCCCTCCTCAGGACGTGAACAGGGGATTGTACAGCAAGTACTTCGTCGTTCCGAAGAGAGGTGGCGCTCTCAGACCTATTTTGGATCTGAGACGTTTGAACAAGCGACTCAGATCTTACAAATTCAAAATGTTGACGCTGAGACAAGTGATCCAGTCCGTGCGTCCGGGAGACTGGTTCTGCAGCGTGGATTTGAAAGATGCTTATCTGCACGTCAGCATCCGGCCGAGCCACCGGAAGTTCCTACGCTTCGCCTTCGAGGACGTCGCGTACGAGTTCCAGGCTTTGCCTTTCGGCCTCAGCACAGCCCCCCGCGTGTTTACAAAATGCCTGGAGGCGGCGCTGTCACCCATGAGGGCCCAGGGCGTCCGAGCGCTGGATTACATCGACGACGTGCTGATTCTGGGGAGCTCCAGAGAACAGGTGAAGTTACACACAGAGCGTGTGATTTTGCACTTAGAATCTCTAGGTTTTCTGATAAATTCAGAAAAAAGCCAATTATCCCCGTCACAGCAGATTGTTTTCCTTGGTCTGGAGCTGAACTCTGTTCTGTACAGAGCGAGGTTGTCAGAGAAAAGAGTCTCAGACCTGCAGCACTGCTTAGCTCTGTTCAGACTGGGCAGTACTGTGACTTTAAAATGCTGCCAGCGTCTTCTGGGCCTCATGGCAGCAGGGCTCGTCGCTTTTCAACTCGGTTTGCTGAAAATGCGTGCTTTCCAGATTTGGGTGAGCAGGCAGCAGCGAGGCCCCGCCACCCGGGTACTAATGATGACAGTGGATTCAGCCTGCATGGAGGCTCTGCAGCCATGGAGGGACACCTCCATGATGAGCAGAGGTGTCCAGCTGGGCAGGGTGCTGTCCCGAGTGCTGGTTACGACGGACGCCTCCAAGTCAGGTTGGGGCGGTCTTTGTCAGAATCAACACGCACGGGGGGTGTGGTCTCAGACGGAGGCCCAGTTGCACATAAACCAGCTCGAGCTGCTCGCTGTGTTCCTGTCGCTAAAACATTTTCACAGGAGGGGTCTGATTTCATGCCAGCATGTTCTAATCAGATCGGACAACACCTGTGTAGTTTCCTATGTAAACAGGGAGGGGGGCACTCACTCCCCACCCCTCCTGCGGCTGACCCAGGAGTTGTTAACGTGGTGCAGCTCACGTCTCCTGTCTCTCAGGGCGACGCACGTGCCAGGAGAGCTGAACTACGGGGCGGATGCCCTGTCGAGAGGGGCGCCCCTCCACTCAGAGTGGCGCCTGAACCCTCGCATTGTGAACCAGATCTGGGCACAATACGGGAGAGCAGACGTCGATCTGTTCGCAACCAGGGAAAACGCCCACCTTGCTATGTTTCACTCCATACGGGGCGTGAACACATCTCTCGGGTCAGACGCGTTCGCCCACGAGTGGCCGGCGTCAAGGCTCTATTATGCCTTCCCCCCTGTAGCGTTAATTCAGCCGACACTGGAGCGTGTGCGCAGGGGGGGGCTCTCTCTGATCCTGGTGGCCCCCAGGTGGCCGAAGAAGGCCTGGTTTGCAGAGCTGGTCTCACTGTTAGCAGGGACACCATGGCAGCTGCCCCCTCACAGAGACCTTCTATCACAGGCCCACGGGCAAGTCTGGCACCCACGACCAAGCCTGTGGCAATTGTGGGTCTGGCCGCTGAAAGGAACAAACTGATCAACTTTGGTTTACCCAACAGGGTGGTAAATACAATTCAGAACGCACGTGCCGGATCCACTCAGACGTTTTACGCGCGAAAGTGGCACGTTTTTGAGGTCTGGTGTGTGGAGAGGAATATTGTGCCATATTCCTGTAACATTGCACAGCTCCTCACTTTTCTACAGGACCTGTTGGATAAAGGCCGTTCCTTTTCCACCATTAAGGTCTTCTTGTCGGCTGTATCAGCTTGCCACGAGGGGTGGGGCGGCAAGTCTCCCGGCTCCCACCCTCTCGTGATCCGGTTCATGAAGGGGGTTATGAAGGTGAGGCCTCCGAGCAGGGTCCTGGCCCCACAGTGGGACTTAAAGCAGAACTGACATGATCTTTTAACTTTCCATAAAATGGCACAACACATATATATATATATATATATATATATATATATATATATTTATATTTATATATATATATTTATATATATATATATTTATATATAATAAAAAAACCTTATATGAGCAGAAAATTTAGAAAAATGAAAGAGCTTCTGGTTTTGATAGCCATCTGTGCTGTCAGGACTTTGATTCTCTTTTAATTAATTTTACAAATTTATATTATTCTTCATAAATCTGTCTTTAAAATGCAGGAATATTCAGGATTATCACTTTTTTTTTATCTGAAGCTGTGCTTCATTTCCATTGTGTTGATGCGTTTGTTGGCTGCATGCACAGTTTCCACAGTTCTGGTGGTTTCTGGATTTATTTTGTTGATGCACCCATCCACTCATCCATCTATTCATCCATCTATTCATCCATCCATCCATTCATCCATTAATCCATCCATCCATCATCTATACCCGCTTCCTTTCCATGTCACACAGGAGCTGGTGCCTATCTCCAGAGGTTCTTGTGAGAGAGGTGTGGGACGCCCTGGACAGGGTGACTGCCCACAGAGACAAACTAGAAACCCAGCTCTTGACAGTCTCACCCACATTGTGACTGTTTTAGTCACCAATTAACCTACATGCTCTGTGGCATCATGATCTGTCGTAGTTTGAACCCAAATGCAGGCAAGAGTCGAAAGAGTATAGTACAAAATAATACTATTTATCTAAACAACACGACGGCTAACGTGGCAGCAAAACTTAAACTGTGAGGTGACTCAGAGGGAGAACAGGACATCCATGAGACATTGAATAAAAAGGAATACCGGTGGTTGACGATGAGAGACACCTGGGGTGGTTAGGGTAGGCTCCACCCAAAAGGCCCAGCCCGGAGGCGAACCTGCAACCTTTACATTGTGAGGTTATGACTCCAACCATTGATTCAAAATCAAACCCCTTCTACTTTCACACTTCAACGCTAAAAAACTAAATGAAGCGTAAAATCACACAAATTGAACTCCAGCGCAACGATACAGAAACTACAGACAGCTAACATCAGACACGTTTCAAATGACATGAAAAACGTGGGTAAATTTAAAGCTGGTGAATTAATAAAGTATGCGATTAGTACTGGTGTTGCATCACAAGAGCTGAAAGGAAGCTGCTCGTTTCATTTTCGGTGATGAATCGAAGAAGATCAGATTCATATCAGACGCGAAACATTTTCACAAAAAGCTGCGAATGTGTTCCATCGTTTGAGAAGTCTGCTGTTTGAAATGAAGAACTGAGAGTAAACAATGGATTCACAAATGGCTGCCGGCCAGCCTCTGACTCTGCGTGCATGCGTGCGTGCATGTGTGCGTGCATGTGTCGTACGATAAAATTAGGATGGGGGTTTTACTGAAAAGCTTTTCCCTTCAAATAAAATGTTCGTAAAAGTTATGAGCAGAAACGGAGTCGCCGCCTGGAAAAACAAACCACACCAATCTGCCATCTTTGATAAAGCCACAAACCCCCCATAGGCCTCACCTTCATCATCCCCACTCGTCTTCATCGTGCACACTCCTCCACCACCAATCTCATCACTGACGCCAGGACATCAATTTTGCAAGTCGCCAAAAATTACCATGCATGAATGCAAAAAAGGCTGATCAGGAGTAATTAACACGGCTTCATATGCAAATTTTATTAATGCAGAACTACAAAGTCATTATGCAAATGAGGGCTTTATCGAGCCTCTTGACAAATACTCGCAGCTCCAGCCATCGAGATGGATGACAAGTCTGCTCACTCAGTTCAGACTGGAGGGATGCCTGTGTGTTTTAGTCTAGTTAGCGGATTAGCACTGGCTAGTGCTGCTGGCTAGCTCTGTGTGTGTGTCCGTGCATACATGGGCTGGTCCGTGTGTGTGTGTAAACTGTGTGATTAGGAAAGTGGCTAATGGCTGTGCAGCAGAGTAATGAACCTGAGATGCAGGGGATGGAGGCATTTGTGGGGAGGGGTGGAAGACGATATGAATATGCATGATGCTCGCTGGCTTTGATGATTAAAGAAAATTTTAATATTTAAATGAGTGCATGCAAAGTGATTAACGTGACAGAGAGGGGGGACAGGGCGAAAATGGCAAAAAGGGATTTTGAAAATGCAAAGAAGCACACGAGATGAGATGCTCCATTAATGATGAAGTCTGTCTCCTCCGGTCTCTGTTCGCTTCCGTTCGCTTCATTCACCGTCGTTCTCTGCTCTCGTGTGTCTTGTTTGGAACTGGGTGGCTGGTGTGTCCAGAATATTCAGGGAAGAGATGATGTTTTAGACCCTCATCGGTTGGTTCAACATCTGTGAGCTGATGTTAGGGGAGCAAACATTTGAACGTTGTGATGAATTTCCCACAAAAAAAATCTAACAATATCCATGAAGGAAGGGTGGAGAGATGACATGGGGTTGAGCTGATTTAACCTAAAGACTTCTCTGAACTGGAACCAAGGTGAAACAGAAATATGGGAGTAAAAGTAACAATAGTAGTGGTCGATTGCAGCCTGACCGATCAAAGTTCTGCTTTGAGTGAGATGGCTGCTGCTTTGCAGGGTATCACTGTCGCAACCAGCTCCTAAACATGTGTTTTTAATATTTTAAACCAAACTACTCACTGAAAAACAAAAACAAATCAGAGGACCAAAAGCCAACATTCAAGTTCACGTCAGCCATCGAATGGCTGTTATTAGTTGTTATCATCCCAATAGGTAGTTCAAACTGTACCCCTTGTACCTCCTAGTAGGTTTAAAGGTACGTTCTTATAACTAATAATAGGGTTAGGTTAAAGGTCAAGGGTCAGGGGTTTAGTTTAGGGTCAGTGCTCAGGTTAGGTTTAGGAAAAGGGTTAAATAAGACGAACAAAAAAAGCTTCTGGTTTTAGATGTGTGTGAAGCCGCATGTTATTAGCGATAAGAACGTACCTTTCAACCTACTAGGAGGGACAGTCTGAACACAACCTACTTGGATGATAACAACTAATAACGACCATTTAATGGGTTGATAACACTTGAAGCCGCTGTTCTGTCAATCAGATTTTAGATCTTGGATTAAAGCGTCCATTTTTTCCTCAAATTACCAGGGTTAGGCTTTGACAACACCATCGTCAACAAGCTACATCATCATCACAGAAGAGAAATGAGCTTCGTAATGATAGTTATTGAACATTAAGTGCTAAGAGTTAGTGGACTAATGTAGCTCATTTTATCTGAGATTTCATCTTTTCAGTTTAAGAGAAAACTCAGCTACCGTTAATTTCCCAACAAATAGTTTAAGAAGCTACTTTTTGGTGCCATAGAAAGTACCGGTAAGTGATTATGTTCTTGCATGTGTGTGCATTTGTCTGTTAGCAAAATATTGCTATTGCATGGATTTCAATGAAGCTCTGTAAAAGTAATCATGGGATCATGATTGATCCCATGGAATTGATCCCATGATTTATTCCATTCACCCCATGGAATCATGGGAAAGCTACAACTAAATAGGTTAATCTAAAGCAAAAATGGTCGCCACAATTATTGAACCTTAATAAACACAAAAAAGACATAATTTGGTCATTTATTACAGATATTGAAGTTAAATTTGGTGTGGTGGCAGCTGAGGGTGGTTCCCAACATAAACAGCGCTAACAGATTGAGCTAGCACTTTAAACCATTAGCATGGGAGAAAATAGATCTCTTTACCAAATTCAATAATTTAGAAAATTATATTGTTATTGGTATATTTTAGCATGTTTATAATTTTATTTGTTTATTTATTTATTTATTTTTTATTTTTTCAAAATGTAATTAAATCCTCAACTTACACATGATGGTTTGTTCATAGCTTGGCCAGTTATTTAAATTATCACATTTCTAAAATGCTAACATGTATACAATTTTTTTAATGTTCCCAATAAATGATGGAGCAAATAATTAACTACTGAGAAAAAACAAAGATAAGTTCTGTGATAAACGCTTAAGTTTAATACAGCAGTTTATTCTCTTCCTTGTAATAATAATCATAACAACAAGAATAATAATGATAATAATAATAGTTAGCCACTAATGCTAACTGGTTCTGGTTATGAAAAGACCAACGTTTGGTTTGTAACGTATAAATTAATTAGCATTTTGAAAAATAACTCATTTTTTTCTGTTTGTTTGAAGAGTCCAAACACAACCTAATGCAATGTATTCAGAATTAAAAATAATCTCATAAATGCTCACATCATCTAAAATTATTCATTCACAAAGATAAGAGGCAAGAGAAAAAAATTTTGTACTAATATTGATATGGTTTATAGATTTATGCACAATGTACATGTTTTTATAAATAAATGTTTTTATTGAACAAAAACCACAGTTTTATCAAATGTTTTCTTGGTAAACAGGAAACCGTTTTTAAGATGAGATAAACTGAAACAAAACGTGGTTTCACCTCCTGGTGTGTGTGTGTTTGTGTGTGTGTGTGCATGCACTCGTTCAGACCCATTAAAAATGCATCAGGGCTGAAGAGATGCACACATCCATGCAGATAAATACACAAACTGGCCAACAACACACACACACACACAGAGGACGAGAGTCATAGCAGCAATACAAACCAGAGTAATTACCACTTCAAAAAGGCTGTCGCTCCATCCGAGAGGCTTCCCAGCTTTATTGAAACAACGCAACACACGCACACAAACAAACCAGTGGGCGCTATAATGCCTCTAAAGTACAGGCTGTTATTTCAGACACACACATGGGGCTGCAGCTTTTTGCAAATTATTTTTGCATTTTATTTTGAAAAGTAAATAAACACACCACAATTATTCCCTGGGCAGTACGTTGCTATGATTTTTATAAGAAGTGTGTGTGCCACTGCTTTTATCAATGCTAAAACCACACACTGGAATAAAAGGTGTTTTTAATATTTTCCTGTCTATCAGCTGCTCGAGCCCCCAGCAGGTAAAACAAGTGAGCAGAAGAGAAGTCATTTGAGGGGGGGAGCAGAAAGACACACAACCCGTCACACGTCCCTGTCAGATTAAACAGTGCAGTCATATCTGAGCGTGTCAGAGCTTCTCGGTGCTCGGTGGGCTCTTCCTCCCTCCGAATGGACGCAGCTAAATGTCTGAATTAAAGCTCGGCTGACAAGGCTTTGAGGGCCGCACAGCGCCGCGGCAGGTGCTGGTAAACACTCAGCGCCGATAAGTGTGAGTGTTAAAGTAAAACTGACAGGCTTCTTTCTCTCGCTTTAATCCACTCCGTCAGAGCTCACCTGACAAACGGTTACCTGCAGGTGATGGTTGCATGTTCAAATATTCAGAGGTTCTAAACCTCCTTCAGTCGACATGTTGACCCATGAAGGTTTGGGGAGGGATAACTTTGGGAAAATGCTGTAGAATCAAATGATCTTTTCTTCTTTTAGTTTTTTTTTTAACAATGCTAATGGTCAGTTTAACAATGTGCTTAATGTGCGGGTCGGGTCGTGTTGGGCTTGATTGCATAAGCGAATGTATACGGCTGACAATCCAATTATATGTCAACATGGTTTGCCATACAATCGCCAGCCACACAACCATTTGACCGCACGCTGATCGATCTTGAAAGGGGTAAAAAGTTCA
>JARVJN010000861.1:20991428-21002324 GCA_031763805.1 Argolebias nigripinnis | reverse complement strand
AAATGCAGGAAATCGCATCTACTTTATTTAAAATGTTCTAGGGGAGGTCCCCCAAATACACTGCCCCCCCCCCCCCTACTCCAGCTGGCCTGCCTGCTATTTGCATTCCAGCATCTATTGGTTTACAAATTAAGCCCTGGTTAGATGGCAAATGTTGAGCCAGAAATTTGCTATGGATGTGGTTGAGCATCATCCTCAACACATTTTTTGAATGCAGTGCATTGCACACCATCTTTACCTAAAATCTGGGCATGAATTGTTGGATTCAAGCCTGTTTGTCTGTTAGCAAAATATTTAACAAATCACTGAATAATTCTTAATGAAATTTTCAAAGACATGTCTAGGGCTGATTACCTTTTGGAACTGATCCAATCCCAGAGGTCACCACAGCTGATCAACCTAATATTGACAGAAATGGCCACACCTCACTGAGTTTAACAGATCTTTGCTTTAAATCGGTGTGGTGTTAGCTGTGAGTTATTCACAACACATACTCCGAGTGCTCAAAGATCACAAACAATAGTGCATAAGATCATACAAAATTTATTTTTCAGGGAATACAACTCCATAATTTCATGTTTTCTTCCAAACCTTTGTTATAAAGGGCAGCAGGATGATTTGTTCACGTAATGCTAGGCCTTTATTCTTACTCCTGCTTCTCTCTTCACATCAAATCCTTGTTTCTTGATTATTGCACCTGATTTGGACCTGCTATTATCCCTCAGTACATTTTTAGTTTAATTTGGTCATTGCCTGTTTCGTGTAGTTGCTCCTGTCTCTCCAGCGCTGTTTCAAAACTAGTGTAATTCTTCCAGTTCAGTTTACTCTGCTTCTGAAGCTTGACCAGAATTAATCATCCTCTTTATGTGCTTCAATGACACTTTATGTATATTATTTTAATTTTTACAGAAGAATAGACATATTTTTAAACAATGATGGAAGTTTGAAACAAATAGATTTGATCTATTTGTATCTTTTTGACTTATTTTCTTACCTGTATTGAATCGTCTGAGTGAACCTGTTTCTGGACCAGTTATGCATTGTTCTCAGTTTTATCACTACTGCTGATTAAACCAATGTTTTAATACACTTGGTGCGAAGTCATGAAGACTGAACATACAAAAATACTCAAAGAAAGAAGTAAAACCTCCAAACTATTTTTCATCTTGACTGTTAATGTGCCTTTTAATTAAGAATTTGTAAATGCCATGTATGACCTGAAGCCAACTAATGTATGTTTACCTTTGAAAAGAACCAAGGTGATGAAAAATTGTAGGAGTTCCAGTTTTGTCTCTACAGCTTTTCGACACCAGATGGCGCCAACAGGCTCACACCTGCTAACCATTATCCTAATGATCTGCAGGAGTATACATGGCAGTTGATGACTTCAGTCCATCACTGGTGCATTGTCTGCCTACTGGTTGTGTTCCTGGTCACTTTACCATTCCTAGTGTTTTGTAAAGACAAACCTTGTCTCGCGTGTTTCAGCAATGACTCCTGTGTCCCTCCTGTGCCGTGGACCTCCCTGGTTTCATTGTTAAAGCCTCCTAGTGATTCCTCCAGCCGTTCCTCACCTTCCACCATCTGCCTACCTATCTATGCAACCTTTCTGGAGTCTCTTCATTTGTGACTACTGGAACTATTGGACCTTCAACCATGTGATGACCTTTTCCTTCAACAGGTCCCTCCCAGCTGAGTTGCAGCCAAACTGTTGATTTCACATTTGGTAAATAAATACTGTTAATTGTCGCTAATCTTAGAGTTGCTATTTTTGGTCACGTTATTATCTGGTATTGAGTTAGTCCATACAAAAATGTATTAAATGTTAAATTTACCATATTGGCATATTTGCCATATTTGTTTACGTACACAGTCATAACCATTGCAGATCAATCATGTGACTCAAGATGCTGTTTGGCAGATTTGTCTGAATGCTTTGTTTACATTGAGCATGGACCAGCGTTTCAGTGTTGCTTATCAATATATCAGAGAAACTACTGAAGTAAAACTTTCAAAACTGCACCATTTGACAGAGTTCAGGATGACCTTTAATGTCTGGTTTCATAATTTGTAATGAGTATCAACAAAATGGAGATGATTGTAAACTACTTGATTTGTCTTACACTTATTTTCTTTTTTTTAAACATCCAATTTGTGTTTAGCTGGGATTAAAGCACGAGTGATGCATTGTAATTCTCTTTGCAAAGTAGAATTAGAGAGATGTAATTTGCCAGCTGCACTAATCCATCATATGAGTATGTACTGTCAGCCTGGGCTACGTCAGGGGCAGCACCATTCACCCAAATCTCTCCCTCCCTGCTCATTGATTTGCACTTATTACCCACTCCAGAGTCATTTTGAGGATATGTAAACAACTTAACAGCAGGCTTGTTCCTGTACTGTGCGGGATGACTGATTGTGCTCGGCTGACTTCCACGCAGCTCACAGAGCCACGGACCACTTGCTCCCCCCTGCTCTGGTGGAACCTGCGATCATGTTTGAAAGAGGTGCGACCAGCTGAAAAGTGTGGTAGCCATTTTCCGCATTAACACTCTGACCCCCACGCTCACTGTTGGTTCTGATGTTAATCAGGTTTACAGATGAATGGAGAAAGAGGTAAACAGCTTGGAAGTACAGACTTTGCGGTGCTTCATGGAGGTCTATCCAGGCACTTAGCAAGAAGATTTCATCATGATTCACAGCTCTGTGGTTAGATGAGCCAGTGAAGGGTGAAATATTGTAATACTGGCTGACTCCCCTGAACTGGTGTGTCGACTCTCTTGGCGCTGCTCTGCCCTGCGCTGTTTATAACCCCGCAAAGCTTGGTTGTTTTGGCACAGCTGGTGCTTTACAAGCTATGAATTATAGTTTCCTACATTTTCTCCCTGGACCTCACTCACTCCGTTTCAGACTTTGTCATGTAATCAGTGCACTTTGTGGCTGTCAGATTTTGACATTCCACATCTGGAACGGCAAAAATGGCAAACCAGGTTGCAGCTGCAACTCCAGGAAAGTAGCCTTGTTCGGCCTAAAGAGAGATGACATCTGATGCTATCTGTCAGGGTTATGCTGCAGTTGTGTGGGAAAAAATACACGCTTTTAAAAGTATTATGTAGTCTTAACAGGTCTCAAACAGAAAAAAGAAATCTGAATGAAAATGGACATTTAACTTTATGTCATAATTTAATTTAATTTATTTAACACAGTTTGAACAAAAAGCCAGTAACTGAAAAACTGAGTGTACCCTTACTGCTTTGAATGGGAATTAAAATAATAAACAGCCGTTTCCAAACTGCTGGAGATCCACCATATTGCAATGATGAATATTATTCACTCATGGAAAATATTTAAAACAGGTGCCATTCTTCTTGGGAGTGGATGTCCCAAGAAATCCACCCAAAGGTCAGACTGTGCAATGCTCAGAGAATTGATTACAATTCCATGAGCTCCATCCCAGACTACGCCTCAGTAAAGGTCGAACTTCATGACAGGATAATTACAACAACAAAAAAAGAATAGCTTGTTTGGAACAATTGCAGGAGAAAGTCCCCTTTCTGTAAAAAGAACCTGGCTGCATGACTTAGGTTTATGAAATTTTATCTGAACAAACCATATGACTTCTGAGAGATGAGCCTTGTTTTGAAACCACAGGACTTGAGCACCTTGCAGACCTTAAAGTCTCCCATGAGGTCCTCTGTCAACCAACAGGTTGGTCAACTGGGAGGCTATCAGTCTGACAAGAGAGCTTGGATCAGGCTGGGTCATGATGCAACAGGACACTGAGCTGCATCATTGCAGCAAATCTACAACAAAATGGCCAAAAGAAAAGAAACAAGGTGCTGCAATGGTCCAGACCTCAACCTGATTGAAAATGGTAGGAGAAGAGAGCTCTGCAGAACAACACCCTGCAAACCTTTATGAACTACAGCAAGTCTGAGAAATTTGCCAAACATTCCTCCAAAAATAGAAGTGGTAGCATATTATGAGAAGCTTATCAATGATTTTAAAATAAAGGCAAAATTCTGAAGAACTGATGCTCGTATCCCAGGAGTCCTTCCATGATCTTCAGTGAAAGGCATTCACAAATATATAGCAGCAACAGGGCAGAGGTTATATATTTGTCTCTCATGAGACGCTAAAATATGTAAGCACATTACATTCAAAGCAGTTTGTGTGCACGGAGCCGTGCCATAGGAGTTTATTTCTTGGCTGGTGAACAAGGATTTTTCTGCCTTAAAAGTGTTGCAACTCTGCTCCGTCACTCAGCGCATCGTCCTCCACGGCCGAGCAGCTGAAAATACCATGAGGTCGTGGGGAATGGGAGTGTGTTGAAATTCCAGTGGCTGGGGAATGACAGCGAGCCAAGAAATCAGTGAGTCATCATTATTGATTAACAGCCCTATCAGCCTTGGCAGATATTTGATGCTCGTTCAGAGCTGGGAGCCAATAAAAACCTTAAGAACCGTAGCATGAAAAAGAATTAGCAGCAGCTCAAAAGTCTCCCGACTACAAACCGCAAATAGTTATGGGAATGTAATACAAGCGATATGCAGGTACAATGCTTATTGTTACTAGAACGTCTCCACGTGTCATGCTTGACAGCTTTCAACACGTCATCATGACATCATGTTAAACCTGTAACTTTACTTACTCCTCTTTCCAAGATCAACATCTCATGTTTTTGCATCTTTTAACTTGATAGATGACGTCCAAACAGAGCAGAGTGGTTCATGTTTCGTGGAAGTAAACACTCCGCTGGTTTCAGAAGAGATAACAAGAAATACCTGACAGATGGACAAAACCATTAGATTTATGACAACTGATGCAAGAGGGATTAAAGTTCTCGACAAAAGAATTATCTTGCTAAAAGCAGATATTTATAGGCATGGTGTAAGTCTTTAAATGCAATGATGGCAAGTTACGACTGAACCTTAAAACTGAGAGGCAAACAACCATACCTTAAGAGAAAAAGAGTTGGACTTTTTACAAAGAAACCTTTAGACTTGTATTTTTACAAAGCATTATCTTTACCAGGGACTGGATGTGTAAAACATACATAAAACTCCAGGTCCAGTGCTTATTTAGTTACATTTTTCTTACCAGGCTTTCTTGTGATATTGTTAAAAAGGTCTTGGCCAGCAGTTCTTCAGACTTTCTGAAGGTTTTTCACAAACTTCCTTTGGACTTTGACTTTTTTTAAACTCATTTTCAGTCCTTGGGTTTTACCATTATGTTTTTGTCCCACATCGCAGAGCAAAGATTGGAAGAAACATCTTCCATCTCTGTGTACATGCACGTTGTAAGTAAAACATAAAAAATGTGTGAAGTACCAACTTCCATTTTGGTGTCTGGCTGCATCTAAGCATCAGAAAGTTTCCTTTCAAAAATTGGATTGTCACGTCAAAATCCTACAAAGTAGATGGCTGCTGCCATATTTGTAGGTAAACCTTGTGAGTTGGATAATTAAAAAAATTAGCAACATGGTGATTTTCATTTTGTTGTGTGGCTGCATTTTTGCATTAAAAACATCACTTTGTCATGTTAAAATACAAAATGGCCACCACCAGATACAAATATGTAAATTGGCCACCCCAGTAATTTGAGGAAACTATACTTTTATGTAATATATAAACTAGAAAGCATACCGTTGGCTTTCTAGTTAATATATTGCAAAGTACAGTATATTCAATTCAATCTATTTATATAGCGTCAAGTAACACAGTCATCTCAGGGCACTGCACAAAAACATTCAAATACATTATAAAGGACACATTGTAAAAGTTATCTTTCCAAGAAAACCAGTAGATTGTGTTGAATCTTCAGATGGTAAATAAAATTGCTTCCTCTATTCGCCAGGATCTGTCATTCTGCCCTGCCTCACACAAGTAAAATAAATATGTAAATAAGTAAATAAATCTAACCCTATCTCTCTTTTGTTCACAATGTAACTTCTGTCCATTTGAAATTTTTGTACAAAAAACGTGATTGTTTACTTGCATTCCATGTTCAGTTCCAATCCAGACAAACTTCTTCTTTTGGTTTTCCCTCTTCAAGGTTTGCCACAGGGATTCGTCATCCTCCATCTCACTCTGTCCTCTGTGTAGTCTGTCCTCACTCCAACTACCTCCATGTCATCAATCCAGACAAACATCTCAAAAACTACAAGTGTTCACTATTCATATATCGCTGGTCAGGGTTACTGCAAATAGCTCCCTAGTTCCTACAATTGGCACTAAAGTTGTGGTTTGCACTGATTAAAAAAAAAATCCTGATGCATGCTGAATAATCCAGGTAGATGGATGTTTTTTTTTAAGATGGTATCCAAGAAGCATTGTTGCTACAGGACTTGCAGTAGTGGCAGCTGATATGATGACAAGCCTCATATGAAAGATATTTGGTTCTTGCCATTTCCAAAGATGATAACTCAGTGAGAGAAATGTGATTGTTGGATTTAACACTATGGCCGAGTTGGCTTCGACTGGACAAATGTAAACAGTAACGTGTGTGGACATGTTTAATACAAAGTATGACACATGTTGTATTAAAAGTATAACAAATACCATCACCATCTTGGCATTCTTTACTTGAAGTAGTGTAAAAGCAGTCTAAAAGTGGTTTATTTCTAAAAATAGCTAAACAATGGAAATGACTTAAATTTAAACTGAAAGCCTATACATGCAAAGTAATGTCACACATCAGGCATAAAATTTCCTGTCATACGTGCTCTTTTTCATGGAGGCTAGAGAAAAGAGCACAGGTCAGTATGGAAACACCAGGATAGTCATATGCTTTTCTTCTATCAATTTGGCCTTGTTGCCCAACAGTCCCCTGCATTGAAGCCAAAGCTTGAGCTGTTTATTATTGTATCCTTCAATACATTTCATGTCAGTATTGGACCTGCAACATGGTTTTGCTTAGGTTGACATGGACAAAAGTGGTGGTGGCCTTTGTTTGTTGTCTAACATACTGTTTGCCTTACATCGTGGACTTTTGGGGTCTCCCACAATACTCATGATGTCATCCCTGACCAGCTCTATTCCTCCAAAGGTGGGGCTTAATTTGAGCCGGATCCTGCTAGAACAGGATCTGGGAACTTTCTTATTTTGACAGGGTGCGTTCCGGTAACTAGGGATGCAGGATATTGGATTTTTGTCCGATATCCAATATGCCGATATGTTAAAATTTATTTGGCCAATAACTGATAACAATATTTTTAATATACTTTCATTTGTCAGAACATAGCCCTCTTATTTAGGCTCATTTGCTTCAAAAAAGCTTTAAGAACTGGTGACATATATTCAGTAACAGTCATATGCAAAGCACTTTAACTTTTATTAAATACTGTAGAAAGTATTACATTTATTAGCATTAGTCACCATTAGTCTCACTTGTGGAGGTTTGTTCCAGGTTCAGCTGCAGTGTGGGATCCTCTGCTCTCTTATGCACGAATGACAGCCTTTTTAAGTTAAAAGATTTTGTCTATCCATTGTGTCCTAAGATTAACCATGCTAACGGGGCTAACAATTGATGTCCAAATGTCTGTGGTAAAACTCACTCAAGTGCTATCAGAAATTAGCTTCTGAATGACATCGGAAATGATGGCTTGTAGTTGGGTAAGGCTACTTCGGAAAAATACATCCGACTGGGGACGATGTAGCGAAGCTCAACGTAGTCCAAAAATCTTAGGAATTTGACGTCCTCAATGAAAATAACCTTCTACACTGCTGACATTTTGACTTCTTCCTCTTTACCGTGATCAGATCAGGTAGGTGTACGTGACTTCATCACGTGCTGGCGCTGCAGGCATCCTTGTTACTGGGATGTCATACTTAAACAGCACCTTTTATATCAGTGAGTTATTTTGATGGAATGGCCTATATTGAAATTTAACGCTAATATCGGCCGATACCGATACCATGCCAATAATATTGTGCATCCCTATAAGTACCTGTTTGCTTGGATCCGGTAGCTCTCAGGCCTTTTGATAATAAAGTTATATAAGGAAGCTTACTTTTCAAACCACCAAAATATTGAATAAATTTGGAATAAATAATGACATATAAGGCCCAGTAAAATCTATGACTTTTCTTGCATAAGTCAGATCCTCTATGCCAAAAATCAGTCCAGTAGGCATGATAGCAACTGACCAATCAGCAATATCAATGTGTCCTGAAGTGAAACGCCCCTTACCTGCAGGAGCTGGAGGTGTGGGGGTTTTGGTGTTAGGATGCAGAGAAGCTAAACAACTAGTAAGGTTAGAAAAGAACCTGCATTTAATAGGATACACTTATAAATCACACACAAATCGTTTAAAAGTAAATTATAAGTATGAATTGGTTTGGCATATTGACATTTGTGCGCCTAAGTTATGCGTTGTGTGCATTCCAGTATCATTGTTGGCCTCAGTGAACCTTGTTCTCACATCGCTATCTGCGTTCCAGCATAGTTTAGTTTAAAATTTAAACACTCTCCGATGGGACGTCGTGCTTGTTTGTGTTTGATTGTTAAGCTACTTAATTCTGACTATAGGGCTCCTTCAAGCATCAAAATGCTCCTAAACTCAAAGTACAATTGTTCTGTCAACACATAAACAACTTAGCAAATAACAACTTTATAAATGAGATCATTAGGCTTTATGTTTCCAGCAGCTTGTCAAAAAGACACAATTTGTTACATTCTCTTTAGCAGAATATATGAAGATAACCCCCCAAAATAAGAGTTTGACAGAAAATAGGATTATTGTATAAACAAGGGATTTCACAAAAAGCTGTTATCTGAAAACTTGGCATGCAGGAGATGATCAGCTGAAGGATGATGACTCTCTCAGGTCCCATGTCACAGTTTTGATTGATTTTTCTTGTTTCTTTAAGAAGTGCTTATCCAAAAACAATTTTTCTGCTGGAGAAAATGTTATGTACCCCACTTCACCACTTTCCTCATTTTGCAAGCACTCTGCACAACAATGTTACCACCGTAAGGTACAAGTAGATCAAATAAGCTAAATACAGAACGAAAAAGCAGCCAAAGTAAATAAATAAATAAAATAAACATTGAAAAACCATCAGAAAATCTGGAAAACTAATGTGCAAGAACATTTTAAAGGATATAAAATAAGCTGCTTAGAAAGAAAGTGCAACAAATATGGATGGTTGAAAAAAATCTGGACGTTGTTTTTCTTCTCCTTGTTTAAAAAAATCCAAATTGTTATTTATAACAGAACAATGTGCAACGAGCGTGTGCACACATGTTTAAGCTTTGTATAGACATGTTTTTAGAACAATTCATTCCTGATGAGACAGATTACTTCATTAGTTTCTTGGAATATCCATATAGGTTGGTTATGCAAAAGAGAAAGAAGAATGGGCCAAAATTCCTCCACAATCATGAAGGGACTGATAAGTTCCTACAGAAGATGATTACTAAGAGTAATTGCTGCTAAAGGTGCCTCTACAGCCTGAATAATGAAGTAGCTTTTAGTTTTTCTACAATCCCACTTTCATATTTTGTAAAGTTCAATTATTTTAACCAAACACAAGCTTCTATTTCTAATGTAACTTGTGTGCTTTTGATTCAAAATCTCAATTTAAATGTAGATAATTTCAGATTACAACACCTTCAGAACGTTGTCTCTTGCAGAAAAGCATTCATTTAGAAAAACAATTCCTTTATAATGAGCCACTTTAATAATTTCAGACAGATAAGTCCTATCTGATTCTTAGACGGAGGTCTCCTTCAGTCTCTCTGAACTGCTTGTTTCCCATGCTACCATGCCAGGGTTTGCACTTCCATATCTGATGTAATAACAAGTAGAGGATGACAAAATGGCAGCCCGATAAAAGGGAGTGGAGCACCTCCAGAATATGGTAGGAGATTTATGGGGGACAGAGAGACCCAACAAAAACCTTAGCCGGTTACTTTCTTGTGAAATTGATGTTCTTGGCCGTCCCTCTGCTTAATTAAATGTTGCGTTGGTGATAAGGAGAACAGGAACAGCTGTGGTTCAGAACCAAAGAGAAGTCAGATTAGTTCCTGAGAATATTTTTTTCAAATTTCAAGAAGTGTTGTATTCATGCCAGAAAAAAAAAGGACTAACAATTGTATACATCTCCTTTCAGGTCAGACTTGATTCAGATTCTTTGCTGTTTTTAAAATCCACATTTGATGGGATTCTCCTTCCAGGTTTGACCAAAAAGATTCAGTTTGAATGTGTAATTGCAAAGTTCACACCATTCACCAACTATCAGAGACCACCCTACAGGAGCTGCAAGCCTACTGAAGCCCCCCTTCAACCCCCCTTTTTTAATTGAATGTGAAGCAAAAATAAAAGCACAAAAACACGTTTAAATTTGAAGAGAAAATCTATTTGTTCTTGTAAAAGGATTATGGTATGTTAACATAATATAATAATGTTGTGATCCTCGGATTTCAGACCCATTTGCAGGCAGGCTAGGAAAGCAGGAGTTTATCAATCAATCAATCAATCAATCAACATATCAAGCAATTTATTCATTTCAAATTTGAAAAACACAAGAACACTGTTTACAGAAAAAACAGTATAAAATCAAAAGTACATGAAATGAAAGGAGGCAGAAGAAGAAAAAAATCTTGTTATATCTGCCCCCTTCTTCAACAAAATTAATTCATACAATCAATTCAAACAGCAATCGCAAAAAATAAGATTATAAATTATTTTTCACACAATACCATATAAAGTAATTTGCATATGATCTAATTTATGAATATTTGTTCAAAAATTTTGTTTTCATACTTTTCTTAAATATAGATATTGATTTTGCAATTTTAATATCAGGTTCCAAACCAGCTTATCAGAGTTGTGGCCGCAAGGTTGTTGGTGCCTGTCGTGGTGGCAACCCTCGAACCCGGTGGTGGACACCG
>JARVJN010000861.1:20649599-20669906 GCA_031763805.1 Argolebias nigripinnis | reverse complement strand
TTAGACTGATTAAGCTCTCTGGATAGAGGGTGAAACGTCTTTCCACAAAAAAGGAATGGTCCAGGTGACCTGATTGACCATTATTACATTTTGTACCTTCATGACCGAGCATGAACTTTGAAGTTAAAGAGTTTGATTGGTACACAGAGTTGTTGTAGAAGTTTGAGATTCTTGTCACAACATTTTCAAAAAGGTTTGCTAGAAATAAAACTATGGAAGTTTTTCTTTCATTGTGAGACTACGGATAATGAATGAGGAACTCGAGCTCCATTTTGTTCTTGGAAATAATTTTAACTTTTTGTTGCTTATTTAAGTATTTCCGCTCCGAAATGTCGAAACATGAAAACACTAAAGAAGCGTTTTCTCCGTCTCTTCTGTTGAGCAGTTATCTGGGAATAAATGCAAGCTGGTGATCCCATGAGACAGCTGCTCTATAAATAACACCATGTGAGCTGTATACTAAGCCACCATTAACCCAGTTAGTGGTTTATTATCATGTCAGAGCTCAGTTTCTTCAATGTCTGCTCAGCCTTTAGTGGTAATAAATTAACAGCAATTTTTTTGCTCTGCGTGGTCATTTAAAGGACACTGAAGATCTTGAGCCATTTTCTTTAGCATGGCTGGATGGCTATAAAAACTTTTGACTATATCAAGCAGTGTGTTCCACATTTAGTTGTCCCCCATCACGTAGCGGAAAGGGGGACTTGGAAATACCCTCCGTTCGCCCATCATGCATGTTGTAAAAACGTGAAAACTAACTGAGGTACCGACTTCCATTTTGGTTTGTGGCTACATTTAGGGTTAAAAAAGATTTAATTGTGATGGCTGCCTCCAGCGGCTTCGAATGTTATCAGTCATTTAATGGCCATTATTAGTTATCATCCCCATAGGTTGCACTCAGACTGTCCCTCCTACCTCCTAGTAGGCTTAAAGGTATGTTATTGCTGATAATATGCAGCTTCGCCTATGTCTACAACCAGAAGTTTTCTTTGTTGGCTTTATTTAACCCTTTCCTAAACCAGGCCTTAAGAGCACTGACTCTAAACTTAACCCCCTGACCCTTGACCCTAAATTTAACCAGCTGTCCCTATTATCAGCAACAAGAACGTACCTTTAAACCTACTAGGAGGTACCGGAGGGTCAGTCTGCACTCAACCTATGGGGATGAGAACAACTAATAATGACCATTTAATGGCTGATAACATCGAAGGGAAGCGGATGAACTACTTGATTATCTTGAACCGTAAACATTATGGCTTACTTCATTCCCTGTTCAATTCCAGTCTATAAAAAAAACTTGAAACACTCCTCTAATACTACAAACACTCAGTATTAAACCCCCTCAGCGATGGAGACATAGATATATCACTTGTTGGTTTAGTTTTTAGTTGGTGTTTTGTTCTTTGGTTGTCTCCAGGTGGAGCTGAGGTTCAGCATCACATTACTTCCTGGTTGTATTTTGTAGAATTTGTTCTTTTCCTGATCTTCTCCCCTGCCTGGTCTTGATCAGTCAGTTTTCTCACCATCACTAAACTCCTGGTTCCACCCTACAGTGTCCTTGTATTTATGAGTTTTAATCAACTTGCGTTTAACTTTTTCAACCACAAATCCAATGACTTCATGCAGCAAAGGATGTTTTAGTTCTTGGAGGTGTAAGTTGTAAGTTCTCAGTAAAATTAGTGACTTTGCTGAAACATGTGAGATGAGCTTTACTGTTGAGACAAAAACACATTTGTTGTTTGCCTCTGGGTGTAAGTATGCTCCCCGGGTGTGTTTTTCTGGGCATCTTATTATTCATCCAGATTCAGCAGAAAGCCGTCTCTCCAGACTGGTCATCAGATAAAGGCATTCTGCCTGGCTGACTGATAGTCATGCTCTGCCATGAGAATAATGAGACTAATTTACTCAGCAGATGACCGATAACTCCAAAAACAACCTTTTGTGGAGGAGGAAGGATGCAGCTATTTCACAGGCGGCTCATTCCCTCTGAAAATATGACCAATATCTTTGTTTGAAGAACAAATGCGTACCTCGTGGTTCTTGTTATCTCTGAAGCTCATTCCAGTGTTTTGTTCTTATTTTGCTCCAAGAAATAAAACATTGTGTGATTCATCACTTGTGACTCTAATAGATGAAAGTTTAACTTTTTGAATTACTTGCTTCAGGTAAAAAAATAGTTTGGCAATGTTGAGCTACACTGAAACCTGTGGATGGATTTTTAATGAAACAAGAAATATGTGCAATGTACATTTAAACCTCAATATGCAACAATTCTCATTTTATATACATTCACAACAAAGCTAATTTAAACATTTAAGAGTCGAGCAAATATAAAATGGTTGCCAGGGCTAATCAACCCTAAACAAAAATGGACATAACTTTGACAGTTTTACATATAATTAGCTACATTTTAGTGAGGTGGTCGCTGAGAGTCATTCCTAACACATACCCTGAGCGCAAAAAAAAAAAAAAACTGCGTTATTCTTAAAACTACCCTGGACTCGACATGAAAACTGGTGGGTGCACGGCTTAATTTGAGCCGGATCCTGCCGGAACGGGATCTGGGAACTCTTATTTTGAATAAGGGTGCATTTCGGTAACTGTTTGCTTGGATTCATAACTATTAGGCTTACTAATAATAAAGTTATGAATAAATATGACAGCCTTGAACAAAAAAAAAACATATTGGATATGTAAAACCGAAAATAATTACATAAACACTCATTTTAAACACAACAGCCACTTACAGGCATGAGCTGCCACTTCAACTAGTATTTCCACTTCTACCTTTAAAAAAATCTCCACCGCTGAAAGATTGATGGGGGTGAGTGCCGAATGAGCTAACCAGGAGGTTGTACGTTGGCAGGAGCCTATGAGCAGACGAAGGAGGCGCCTGGAGGTTTCACATGTAGAGTTGGACAACAACGAGCAGGGACAGTGTCGGGCTTGGAACCGTCAAGTAAGGGGATGGGGGGGGGGGGGGTAGGATGTTTGACAGAAGTGGAGTGTTTACAGTTGTAGGTAAACATAGATGTCAACCCATTAAAATGCACCAAAATACAGTAAGTCGCATTTACATTATTCAAAATTTTCTGGGGGAGGAGTTCCAGACTGCTCCACTCCACACATTATGTGCATTTCAGCATCAATCAGATTGCAAATTAAGCCCTGGGTGGGTGATATGCATTTGTTTAAGGTGTGCTAGGCCTGGTTACCAATTCAAAATGTCATGGCTCTTTTATTGTACTTGCTGAATTTTGGAGTGTTTGCTGATATTGGTCCTGAAACTTTTCCATTTTCAAAATGATTTAGTAATAAATGATTGTAACCTATAAGTCAATGTTTTATTATTACAATTAAGAATGCAGGAGAACATTCTCTAAAGGCTTTAGTAAATATGCAGTTTCTAACACTCTTTCTTGTCTCATTTCCTGACAGTGATGAAACCGAGAGAAACCAGTGGATCTACTCTCTCCTCCACACCACACTGGACAAAATGAAGGAGAAAACTCATCTCTTCTCACTAACCAGAGAAGTCCACTATATCAGACCTTACACCAAAAAAACTGACTTGATTTGTTCTCAAGAATAAAGAACAAAACACATCAAAACAAGCTGTTTTTATAAAAAGGCATTCCTCCATATGATCACTGCCTTGCACCGTCTGGACGATTTATCCTTATTAAGACTGTTAACCACGACGACTGTTATCCTTCTACCTTTCCCCTTTAAAAGCATATTTTTTATAAGAAATATTTATCTGAATATATGTCGAGACGTTTTTGTGGATAAAACTGTGAAACTCAGCCAAAAGACTTCAGTCTGATTGAATTCCCCTCAGACGCTTTCCTGGAACAATCCGTTCTTTGCAGCTATGGATCTTGTAGGTTTTTCTATTTGGCTGCAGTTGTTCCTCAGCTCATGTCTGGGACTGGATTTTTTAGGCACGCCAGGGCAGTGGGCACGCTACCTCCGCTGGGACGCCAGCACCCGCGGTGACTTCAGCTTTCAGTTCAAGACGGAGGCCTCCGAGGCGCTGCTGTTGTACTTCGACGACGGAGGCTACTGTGACTTTCTGCAGCTGGCGGTGGTGGAGGGTCGGCTGCAGCTGCGCTTTAGCATAGACTGTGCTGAGACCACGATTGTGTCCAACAGACGGGTGGACGACGGCAGCTGGCATGCCGCCACGCTGAGCAGATACAACCTGCGCACAGTACTGGTACTGGACGGCCAGGCCAAAGCAGACGAGGTGCAGCCTCAGCGTCAGTTCATGAAAATAGTCAGCGACCTTTTCCTGGGCGGAGTGCCTCAGGATATTCGCAACGGTGCACTTACACTGCCTACAGTTCGAAACATGCAACCCTTCCGGGGAACAATCACAGACCTCAAATACGGCAACTCTCAGCCCCTATTCCTGGGGAGCCTTAAGGTGCCCCTGGAGTCTGAAGGCTGGTGCACCATGAACCCGTGTGAGAACGGTGGAACGTGCATGGTGGTGGATGGACAACCGGTCTGCGACTGCTCCAAAACAGAGTACAAGGGCCGCTTCTGCAAAGAAGGTAACCTGCATTTCAAAAACTTTCTCTAATTTATCCATATCTATTTCAACAGAGCTCTTAATTATATCCCCCCCCATCAAACTGCTCCTAAAATATAATAAAAAAAAACTCACATCAGTGGGTTTCTATTTTTATTGTTCATATGTTAAAAAGAAAGCCTTAAAGATTTAATTTTTCCTGTATGTTTTTATTTTTTTACTTTTTGTGGATTGTTTTGTTGCTGTTGGACCCTGTATGATTGTATCTGTGTCTGCTGTAAAATCAGAACACGGTTAACTGTTGACACCCAGGTTAATGGCATGGGTCCTGCAGGCAGTGATAAGGGCGCCCCTGGAGAGGAGAGCCCCCTGAGACCCTTTCTGTCACCCAATCACATGATGGCAGCTGGTTTTATGTCGCATCTCTTTGTGCTGGGAGGTTTTTCTTTCAGAGCTCCATGTGTTTTTTAGCTTCTCTGCAGCTGCAAGCAGAATAAAACTGATAATTAAAACACGTTACTCATTTTCCCGCCATGTTTCCTCCCTGCTGGTCAACTTCTCATTTGCTTCAGAAACCTCCTGTCATTTGGTGAGACGTGAGCTGAGAATATTTAGTTTACTTTTTTTTTTTTTAAAGTATGTGGGTTCAGGCCAATCTATGTTGTGTGCTGGAAAAACTTGCACCATATATTTAATTATTCCGAATCAGTAAAGTTTATTTAGTTTTTCCAAATCAGCAGCCTCCAGCTGCTGAGAAGACACAATAACCTGACCACTCCTAAGATGATCAATAACACTTAAACCAGAAAGTTTCTGTTTGATCAAGTCAGATCAGAGATAATTTGTAAGAATGTCTTTGTTTTATTTATTTTTTTTCTGCTTCAATGTTCCTCTATGGAGCTCTTCTTCACCTCATGTGGAATTAAAATTTACATCCCATTTGGGCTGATGTCAAATCCCCAGCGTTGCAGACAAAAGGTCTGTGAATCTGGAATTTAAAGATTAGAGGTTTTTTAAATCTTTCTGGGGTTGGGGTGTATGGGGTTCTGGGTCTTTTCCTTCTGTGTCTGAGCTCTTTGGCTGCTGATTGAATGTGTATTTAGCTGACAGGACGACCTCCGAGGGGAAAAGTGTTTCTCTGTTCGTCTAATTTGTTATATTCCAACGCATGTGAATGGAAGCAGCAGGAAACAGGCTGTTGGGTGAAGTGTTAAAGAAAAACAGCAGTCAGGTCTTTGTTATGCTCGTGTCACAGCTCTGAGAAATGTGAGAGTCTCTCTTTTTTTTTGAACACACTGCAAATGATCTTTTAGGAACATCGTGTCAGTTTATTGAAATAATTTAAAGGTACTCACTGCAAAGTCACAGATATCCGCCATAAAGCAACGTAATTAACCCAATTGTTCTCATAATAATGGTTGTGCCCATAAATAAATAAAAAAATATGAAAGCAAAATTCATGACTGGATGAAAACTGCAATGTGCATTTGTTTATGTAGAAAAACAAAGTGAATGAAAACAGGTCAAACGGGAAACAATATTTTGGTTTTAGCAGCAGATTTTCACGTCTGCTCCAAGATTTTACACTTGTCTGATGCCGCCATTTTTGTTGACACACATGGACTACGACCAGTAGGTCAGTCATGTGACTCAATCAGTTGCTGACAAATTCAGGAGGTGCTTTGTTTACATTCAGCGTGGACCCACATTTCAACATTGTACGTCAGCATAACTGGAAATAAACTTTTTTTAAAAACGCCACCATTTAATACAGCTCATTATGACTCTTTTAATGTTTTATTTCCTATTTTGTGATGAGTACCTTTTTTAAAGAACCAGAACAATTCTAAAGCTTTTTCAGATTACTTGTATTTGTCTTGATTAAACTAGAAAAAAAAACAACCCTGAAATTCAATTTTGTTGCAACTGCTGTGCAGGTATGTATTCATCTTGTTTTATAGACATAGGGATGATTGAAGCATTTTTAACTTGGTCATTCTGGATTAAAAACATGCCATTAATTCATTCCATCAAACTGTAAAGCATCAATAAGAGTGCTAGAATATCCTGGCATTGATTATTTTTTTTATTCATAAAGTCATGTACATGTAAAGTACATGATTGTTTGTACTTGGTAAAAACTTTTTTCTCCAGATTTTATTTCCTAAAGGATGCGTAGTTTCTATAGTTAGTACAAAAATGAAAGGGTGTTGATCCCCAGCAGACCTTTTAATGCATTTATTAAATTTCTGCTGAAGAGTTAGTTCTGACTGTAACATATCTGCAGATGTTTTAAAAATGTATAAATTTAAACTTGTCAGGTTTTATTTTTTCAAGTCAGAAAATACTCCTGTTTGACTCTGTATGATCTAATAATCATATCATTTCATATTAAAATGTTTGAGCGACAACAAAACATCTGAGTGTGGCAGTAGATTGGTCCAAAACCAAAATAGACACATTATCTGGAGAACATGCATAAACAACTTTATGTCCCTTTGTTTACAAAATGTCGGTGCTTACATTTCTATTTATGACTAAATGACAGGAAATTATTTTAATTTTACCTGAATCTGCTGCTTTAAATACATGGTGCATGAGTAGCTTTAGTTATCTTTATATTGGCAGAATAAAAGGTTTCTGCAGAAAAACTGGCCAACATTCTTCATCTTCTGAGGATGAATATTCAAACCAATACCCACAAACTATTAGTAAATAAAATCAAGAGGCACAGTTAAAGCCAGTAAGGATTTAATATGGTACCTTTACCTGTTTTTATGGCTTCAAAACATTTTTCTCCTGCTGAATCTTGCATGACATTTACTAAAGGACATTTCAGCTCGTCATTCTGCTGCTACTATACATATTCTTCCCCTCCCAGTATCTCCCAGTAGTGTTTCTGCTCTTTTCTCCACAACCACCTTCCCTTCGCTCCATGATGCATGAGTCAGCGAGGCCTTGCAGTGATTTCACCCGTGACTCTCGGACGATAATGGGCTGGTTTTTCCCAACCTTGATTTACTGCCTCCATGTTGGAACCTGTTCCCACTCCAGATTTACGCCTGGCTCTCAAGCCCCTCGTCTGCCCGCCTGCTGCCTCCTGCGAGGCGCTGATAGCTGACAGGAAGCAGGGAACCTCAGCAGCCCCCAGAGAATTTAGATTAGTTATTGTTAAAGGATAAATAAGAGCTTTAATGAGGCTGACGGAGCTGGATCGGTGGGTTTCCTGCTGTTGGAATACACGGAAGGGATAATATGGAATAAGTGAAAGTCAGCAGATAATAAAACAGTGCGTGAATAACTTCTAGTATCAGGTAGAGATCAGGGTTCTGTTTGCTCCAGCATGATTTTCATAAAGCAGTCGGTGTTGGCTAATTTTTCAAGGCCCTGTCATAAAAAAAATAATAATAAAAAAAATATATATATATTTTAAAAAAATCATGATTTACATGTATATGCACTCTTTAATGATTTACAAACAAAACAGTCCTTATTAAAATAGTAAAACCATCAACCAATGGATCTAAGCATGGAGTATTTAAGATTATATTGCAACAATCTTCCTCTTGGTATGATGGTTTTGTATGCTTTTCATTATTGTCAAGCCTGTAAAAAAATCAGGAAAAATACCAGTTATTTAAAGTGTTAGGCTATTTTTAATACCTTGCATTGTTTAAGCTTTCAATGTAAACTCAGTTTCTTCACAGATAAAAATCAAACAACCTCTAAGCAAATCGGAAACTAAAGAAATAGTTTTTCTCCCCTAAAGCAGCTTTTGCCTCCAAATAAACATTTTAAATTAACAGTCTGTGTTAAATTGTCTCCTGCTGATGTCAGTACATAAAATGCTAGATTTATTTATTTATTTATTTATTTAAGGTAAACACTGTAAGCAACAGATGAAGCTACATGAAATAGTCTGCACCTTTCAGGTGTTAACTGATCAATGTCTCATTAGTAATCGGCAAAGTTTTAATCAGAAATGAGTTTTAATTTCAGTCAAATTCAGCACATTTGAATTCAAAACATCTGAATTTATTATCACAAGGTCAAGTGAAACATGAGAACATGTCTGCACTTTTCATCAGCCGTAACCGTGAATCATAAAAGTAATGCAAATACAGTCGTGTTTAAATAAGAATTTTTTTTAAACTTTGCGTAAAATAATCTGATTATTGCACTGGAAAAATCTATAAATTAAACATGCACAACACGTGGGGGCACGGTGGAGCAGTGGTTAAATGCTGTTGCTTCACAGTATGAATGTCAGTTTTTATACTTGGCCTGGGGTGGTTTACATGTTTCACCGTACACGAGAGTATTGTACCCCCCCACTCCACCCCACACACACACGAACTAAAAAACATGTATGTTGGGTAACTCTAAAATTGTTGCTAAATATTTAGGAGCGTGTGAACCATTTCTCTGCATCCCTGTGATGGACTTGAGACCTGTCCAGGATGCCCCCTCCTCTCACACAGTGACTGCTGGATATGGGCACCAGTGACCCCATCACTCTGAAAGGGAAAAAAGCCAGTAAAGAAAAGGGAAAGAAGGATGAGTGTTTGTACTGCTCCTCTCCTTCTCGTTGGCTCTAACTTACATTCTGCAAAAAATAAAAATAAATAAAAAAAAGAACGACCAAATGTCTTACAGGTTGAAATTGCTGGTTCTGATAATCTTATTTTGACAACTGGCTTAGAACGACTTATTTTATTTACACTACGCACATGTAGAGAGTTGGTATATGTTAAATTTAGCTTAACGAGAGTCTGGAGCTGAGATGCAGGACACAGCGTCTAGTTGGCAACAGTCGGCAAATTGAGCATCCCGGCACTGTAGGGCGATGAGAGGCAGCAGACCACGACAAATGAAGCCCCGTGGTCACACAAACAGATGAGCTGCCGACGGCTTGTGAACAAACTGGAGGTCTGTTATTGGGGCTCTGCATCAGTGATGTCACTGATATGAGAAGTAACTGAACTGCGGAGACAAACCAAGTAGAAAGCAAGTCAAATATCTGAAAGACGTTAACGTTTTTATCAAAGGCTTATTTGACAGCTAAAACTTCTAAAGCTAACACCAGACATGTTCAGTGTCTCGAACCCTTAACTGAGGAGCTTCACACATGATGCGCCAATGTGACCAGATGGCTACAACGGGCCTCCCACGCTCTCCTCCACCTGCCTCCATGTTTCTTTTACCAACATGAAACATGGCTGCTGTAGAAATCTGCCAGTCTCCAGACTTTATCTCTTAAAAGTGACAATTCTTATGAAAACTAGCCGTCATAACTTGGAGCGCTGCATCTGAAATAATTTAATACCAAGCATATTTTGAAGAAATGCACATTACCCGGGATCGTTACTAGGATTTATTTCTGCTTTCCACACACTTCTTTCTGGAAGAGCCTTTAAAAGGCATGATCAAATCTAAACAATGGTCCAAACAAACACTTCTGGTTGCACAACTTCACAATCGCACATGCCAACATGTGCAGCCTCCATATTTACTTCCTTAAACACAGCGCGCTGCGTGTGAAGTCATGTTTTCTTCCATGCATTTGAGTCGTCTCAGAACTGAAAAGACTTCACACTGTAGTGTGGTGGAGGTCACATTCCAGTGATAATGTGAAAGACCACAAAATGGATAAATAAATAAATAAATAATTGGATCTGAGCACATCATTGGATTTTTTTTTTCATTCATTCAACCTTTATTTAGGCAGGAGCCTCGATGACTCATTTATAAGAGAGACCTGGCTACAAACAAAGAATGATGGCAACAGTAGATTTTCCTTGGACAATCAACATGAGCATTAAGACCTGCAAAGTGAACTTAGCTGAAGATCATCATTGGCAAAATGAAGCTCGAGCAGTTGTGGTCAAAACGCTACAACCTCATGCAACATTGCATTTTGAATTGGTGACTCAAACAGGAGAATCAGTTCTAGAGGATTTTATGAGTATGTTGAAAATCTGTCAGATGGTTTATTATTAGATATGATTGTTTCTTTGGGTTCATGTGGTTTTGAGATGACAGACAGGGTTGATGCCAACAGTTATTGCCAAAGCTTTAAGCAACAATTATAGAGCACTCAGTGTATTTGTTAGTGGATGATGCTTAGCCACCACCTCACATTCTTTTATTCAGTATCTGTATAAATGGCTGAAAATTACGTCTCAAAAATGAGAAGTCGATTTTGTGCTTGCTAAGGTGGGGGGCATTTTGAATTAGATTTAAAGTGTCACTGACATGATTTTTTTTAACTTTGCATAAAATGTCACAAGATTTTGTATCATTCAACTATGTTAGTTTTTGCAAACAAAATGATACATCTATTTAATTTTGATTTAAAATTGATTTAAAACTTTGCGCCGGGTTTATTCATAGGAAATCAGATTACACACGAATGCAACATCTGTGACGTAGTATCGGGCAGAGGGCTCTGGTATTAGGTACGTCTCTTTATTGGCGGACAATTTTAAACCCGACGAATTTAGCAATCTAAGTGAAGATTTGAGCTATTTGTCTTCAGTTTGGGAAGCCGAAAATAGTTCGGGTGATGGAACAAGAAACAGCAGGATCTAATTTAGGTCTGCAGCTGTATGAGACTTACCGTTCAGGTGGAGCGAGCGGGGGCTCCGAGGGGTGCAGCTTTGTTGCATTCTTGATGAAATATTACATCTTTTGAGAAAGTGAAAAAGCTCACTTGTTCACTATGATATTAGAACACCCAAATGCGACACAACGTAATGGGCATTTTTCAAGTAAAAAAACCCCGCAATCTGCAGGCGAGCTGCTGATACATGCTCACTGACAAGCCCAGGGCTCTGCCCAAGAGTACGTCACAGATGTTGCATTCGCGTGTAATCAGACTTCCCGTGAATGAACACTGTGCGAAGTTAAAATCAATTTTAAATCAAAATTAAATAGATGTATCATTTTGTTTGCAAAAACGAACATAGTTGAATGATACAAGATATATATCTTGTGACCTTTTATGCAAAGTTAAAAAATCATGTCAGTGACGCTTTAACTCCTAAATGTAATTGCATTTTCTGCAAAAATGCAGTGTGAATGCTTATTGCTGCAGAACTTGTTGAAAAACAGCTGAAATTGGCTAAAAACATGCTGAAATGTAGCTTAAATAGAAGAACAAGCCTAAAGCAAAATATTCAGAAAGAACACACATTTGCTTGATTAGGGTTAAATAGCCAGAAATGAGCACAAACATTTGGAAAAAAAGGGGGAAAAAAATGCTGAAATTAGCAACAACAACAAAAAAGCTGAAAAGTAGCTGAAAAGATACAAAGAAGCTTAAACTACCAGAAGGAAGCAGAAACTGAAATGAACTCAAGAAATGATGCTAATTTTACCCTTTTCAGCTAATTCCACGAGAGCTAAATTGCTGAAAGAGCAGAAAAAGGCTGAAATTAGCATAATGAAGTAAATTAGGCTGAAAATAAGACGTTAATATGAAAAAGTTGGAATTTATAAGAAAACAGCCAAAATGAACTAAAAAGGGAGCTGAAAAGGTAAAAATAGCTTAAATATGCTGAAAGAAGCAGAAATTAGCACAAAAATGTGAAAATTAACTGAAAAAAGCTGAAATTAGCTAAACAAAAACCAGATCAAAAGTAGCTAAAAAAAGGAAGAAAGAAGATTAAATTGACAATAGGAAGTGGAGATAGAGCACATTTTTGCTAAATTAGGCTGAAAACGATAGAAATGAATGTCCAAGTTGTGGAATAAAACTAAAATTAGCATAAATTGTAGCTGAAATAGCACAAAAACGTTTTAACGTATAAATAAGCTGGAAGAAGCTGAAATTAGCAGAAAGAAGTTAGAAGAAGCACAAAAATGTTGTAGTTGGCAGAAAAATCTGAAAGGAGCACAAAACAGATGAAAAAACAGCCGAATTAGCTGAAAGTAGCGAAAAATTTACATTTGCACAAGGAAGCTGAAAGAAGCTGAACCAGAACAACTAATGAAAGGAGCAATAAAAGGTTGAAAACACATCTAAAGATCTGAAGGATGTAAAATGAGCTCAATTAATTTTCTATGAGCAAAAAAGTGGCAGAAAAGGCAAAATATTTAAAAAACCTAAAGTAGCATCAATACCAAAAGTCATAGCACTCTTCTAAACGGGCTGAACGTTTTGATTTATGCTTTGTATAGCTTGAAAACTGCAGGATGAGAATCACGCCGAAAAACGTATGGAAGAAAAATGGATCACAACAGTGTGAATGCATCATAAACAGTCACACTATTAGCAGTTTTATGAAGTGATCACAGATGTCAACATGTTGTTTATAAATGCAGCTGGTGTATAGATGTATAGAAGGTCGTGCATGATTTGTGAGATGAATAAGTCAGCTAAATGTTCTTTTTTTTTCTGTCACTTTTTATTTAAATGTGTGCATGTTAAAAATTAGCCTAAATTTAGTAATCATATAATATAAATACATTTTTTATGTGTTTACTGTAATTAATTATATTTAAGATAAACAGCACGTTGACTAAAAGAGAACAACTGAAATGGCATATTTGCTTCAAAGGGTCATAAATATCAGTACAGATGCTGATATTGACATTTGAATTGATTTAATGGCTCCTAATGGCAGAATGCATGAATTGAAGGGATAAAGGTTAACAGGGGTTTGGTTGATGTACTGTACAAAGAACTGAATGTTTATGTCCTAAGGTACATAATTTGTAACGGTGCACATTAAGAGCCAACTATTGCACAAATTTACTTCAGCAGATGTTGTGGTACATTATTTAGAAGGAAGAACGTAAACTGTCAACTAGTGCTTGTACCTTATTTTTGTAGTTATCACACTGGTCTAATGAACATGTTTTAATTTTAATAAAGTATAATTTAGGTTACTGCTTTCTTTCCTTCCCTTTAAATGAAACCTGTAAAAGAAGAGTAGAAGGTTGGTGCACAGACTCATTTAAGGCTGAAGCCATGGAACATTCCTTTGGTGGCCATAAATAAAGAAAATGCTCACTTTAGAATATCTCAAAGTCAATTATCCAAAGACCCACGATGGGTGAAATTAGAGCAAAGCTCTGCTGGTCAATAGGGCTAGATTATGTTATTATTAAGTGCAATTGGCTTTTAATTGGGCATAATGCACTCTATCCCCTCTCTTTTAATTATTTTTGGTTAAGCTGCCCTTCAATACATGGCAACAGCTGCCAAGCTCAGCTTTTCAATGCAATTATCTGTAGCATTAATGCTTTTTGACCAGGGGGAATGAATGGCTTCAGTTTAAAATCCTTCCATCAATGGTGCATTGGGTGAGGGGGTGGTAAGTTCAAGACGAGGACATGGAGGAAAGTAAACATCCCACTTTCTCACACAGGACTGTACTTACAATTCAAGGGTAGAAAATAAAGTGCATGTCATGCTGGAGCATTTCTTCTGACATGTGTTCAGTGTTTTATATGTTTAATTGGTGCTTTGTCATTTACATCATTCTATACATGTATTCAAGGCTAATATGGAACAACGCTGTTACTTCCATTATACATGGCAAGCTTTATCAATTAAAAAAGTTAATTATTCCCATTCTTACACCCCTCAAGCTTACAGCCTTCATGAGAAAGGATATATATTGGCTTTCCTTGTCACTGCAGAAGTGCTCTAAATCAATAAAATGGGCTGAAACCTCACATGTGTTGCCCCACTGATCGATACCCACATCGTTTTGGCTTTGCAGTAACATATTGAGGCTACTTTTCATATATTTTTTGACAATGCATGCTCCATTATTATAGTTAATCTAACAACAGTAGCTACAATTAAACAGACAGACGATAACCTGCGAGTGACGTGTTCTTCATTTGTGTTAGTGATGCACCTTTCTGAGGTGTTCAGACTCTTTTAGTCAACCATGACCGAATGCAATACTGCACAGCCGCCATCAATCCACGCCAGCGTGAACATAGATGGATGGAGTTTCCACCCTCTAATTTACAAAGGCTGATTACACCCGAGCCTCCCATACCATTTAATTACAATAGGTGTCCTTTTGACTAATTGTGTGTTTATACTCAGGGGTTCTACTGGTTTTGATGTGCTTTTTTTTTTTCATTCAAAATGTGCCATCTGAAAGTACTTGAAAGCAGCAGAAAGGTGTGCATGCACTCTGATGATATGTGGAGTTTTGTCTCGGGCGCTGCCTCACATGACCCATTTTTTTCTGTGTTCTGACCAAAATGTGTCTTCCTTACAGGGTTTGCCTGGTCCTCCTGGTGATAAGGGAGAAAATGGAGACGTCGGACAAATGGTGAGTGCAGCTCAATCTGCAGCTTTTCTTTCTTAAAAATTCACATCATCTCCATGGGCATCTCACATGAATGGGATGTCGTTGATTGTTTTTAAGCTACGACTGATGGTTGAGTTTGGCAACTTCACAAGCAGCATGGCGTAGATGTTAGAAAATATGCTTGTATGCAGTTTGCTGATCATACTTTAACAGATCTATTTTTTACAGAGTAAATTATTTTAGGAAGGGTCCATTTCATAAAAGATGGCACTTAAGAAAAGTAGGCAGTGCCATTATAACATCAGGGTTTTTTTTTTTTTGCTTCATCCGAAGGACTTAATCAGTCCGATGAGCCACAAACAGAGTCCCACAAGCAGCACACTCCCATAGTGGGGAAAAAAATAAAAGTTTGCTAGTGATAAGTTGGTTTCTGGGACCCACCCTCTCCCTTATCAACTCCTGAGACAGCCATGCTAAAGTGGTTCAAAACATCAAAGTTCATGCTCAATAATCCAGGTTAAAAAAATCCAACATTGTTCAGTCAGGTCATCTGGACGTTTGTTTGTTTTTTTTCTGAGACATTTCATCCTTCATCCAAAGGACTTCATCAGTCATGATCTGACTGAACATTGCTGCATTTTTACCTGGATTATTGATTCATGCTCAACTTGATAAAACTTTGATAAAAGCAGTTTGCTTATTTTTAAACTCATCTACCAATTGTTCTATTCCAGGGCTATTCAAATGGTGACTCGAGGGCTAGATCTGGTCCATGAGTGAGCTCAGTCCATCCCATTAACGAGTTTTTTTTTTTTAAGATTTTAAATTTAAAAAAGCCTGACATTGACATTTCAATCAATATGAAAGGTGTTTCTGTGATATATGTTCTATGACAAATAGATTCAAACTACCCATCTAGTTTATTTAAAATAAAAATTGATTGTAAATCCTAAATTATATTCACGTAATGGCAATAATAGCCTGAGATTAGCACTTTGAGATTTTCATTAATGAAAAGTGCGTTGTAAATTAAATTCATTATTATTTATTATTATATCCGGTACCTGAGCTGCTGGCTTTTGGTAACTGTGTCCTCCTAAACCGTTTAGCTGAATTGTCCTGGTCCATTCAATAGACTGAGCATTCTTCAAACATTCCACACTAAACTCCCATTGGAAGAGGTCACTCCTGAACCTCAGTAAAACCCAACATGTTCTCACTCCCTACTCGTCATATATTGATGATAAGGGTGACCCTTATCATCAATATATGACGAGTAGGGAGTGAGAATGAGTTGTAAAACCAGATAATACAGAAGTTCTGCAACTAATTACAGAATTTTCAGCTGTTTTTTTTTTTTTTCAAACTATTACGGATACATTTGATAGAATGTCTGCACACAGATGCAGTCATTTTAGTTATAAATTACTAGGTCTGGCATGTGTGTTGATATTATTGAAACCAAATAATCTCTTTTTTTTAGTTATTAGTTAAACAAAATCTGAGAACAGTTTTATCTTAATAAAACAAGCATTTCTTGGTATGTTATTTATGAATAATATATGACAGGTAGTTATCAAAAGTATTAAAACATAATGTTACACTGAATTCTCTTCATGACAGGGTCCACCAGGTCCTCCTGGTCCCAGAGGTCCTCAAGGCCCCAGCGGAGCTGATGTAAGTTTGTGTTTGCTTCAATTCATCACTGTTGGATTTCATCCATTTTTACATCTCAAAGTAAATGTCTGACATTAGTTTATTCAAAATATATATACATGTTTTGATTTGTGTCTTTGCGATTTCTCTCCAGGGTGCACAAGGTCCTCCTGGAGGTATCGGTTCAGCAGGAGCAGTTGGTGAGAAGGTATGAGGCGAGAAACTATAGAGGTTGTTTTAATAATATAAATGTTGGCTGTAGGCAACAAGTCAACTGATATTGCTGGGTTATTAATACATATTTTATTGTAACTTTACAGGGAGAAACTGGTGAAGCTGGTAACCCAGGATCACCTGGAGAGCCTGGTATTGGAGTAAGTTTATAATTTTATCAAACTGATCCTAGGATATGGTCAACAATGTGTTAAAAACAAGAAATTTGATATTTAAGAACTCCATAGTTTTTACTTTCAACTTGTAGAAAGGGTTATGTTCCTTAAAGTCATACCAGTTGTGAAAATGTCAGCACTGATCCGTTATTGATCCTGTTCAAAGCAGTAGGCACTTCTTCCCTAAGACCAGGCATGCCTCACGTTAGTCATGGCTGCAGGACTTCTTGAGTCTGAGTCGGTCAGATTGCATTGACGTATCCGTCTGCTTCCTCATATCTGCTTACAGTAATGGATAGACCCCGTGTTCCACGTCAAATCCAGGTCAATATTTAAGGTGCCGTGCTGGCATTGACTATAAGGGCTCGGCTCTAATGGGCCAACTAATGAATCTGGACTTGCAATTAAGCTTCAGCAAATGCACTCAGTCAGAGCCGCTCTGCTTCATGAACCTGTTTCTGCTGCTAGTGCTAAAAAAAAAAGCTCAAATATGTGGCACTGTGGAGGAAACAAACGTATATTTCATGTCAGAATGTATGCTTTTATTGTGAAAGGGACAGAATATAAGAGGAGAAGACCAACGGTTGTAATTCATTCATTTTTCTAATGTTGATGTTGGAAGACATGGACAATAAATCTCTTTCTGCTGATTTCCACATTGGTAGTGCACTCAAGGAGAACCTGCTACGGCTTTACCAACTGTCAGACGCGGAGCGGGCTGACCGTTTGTAGTCCCTGAACGCCATTGCTCGTATTGCTCATGCAGTTATCTCCTCCTGGGTGTCGTGATTTGGTGTGCCATTGGACTTGATCTCCGACAGGAGTCCCCAGTTCACCTTAGAGTTGCAGACTGCAGTGGCAGAGAGCCTTGGGGTTGAACGCCACTGTACTACTGCCTACCACCCGCATGCCAATGTTCTTTGTGAGAGGTTCCACCGCACAGTGAAGGCTGCACTCTGGGCCTCGTTGGTGGATAATGGCTGGATGGATATCCTGCCTTGGGTTTTGTTGGACCTGTGTTCAGCTCCTAAAGAGGACCTGCGGTTTCCTTCAGCTGAGTGTGTCCTGGGCCAGCCTTGAAGGATACCAGGGGAGTTTCTTCCAGGTCCGGCAGTTTGAGTTGCTCCCAAGGGGAGTAGGACATTCCTAACAGGGAAGAATAGATCTGTTGTCCCAAGCAACATCACTGTCTTCCACAGGTGTTTGTGCCAAAGGACCTTATTTTGGCCGAGTATTTATTTGCCATAACGCACGCCGTTCACCACTTCAGCCTCCTTACGATGGTCCATTTTGTGTTTTGGAGAAGGGAACTAAGGCTTTTTTGATGGAGTTGGGGGGTAATCAAGAGAGTGTTTTGGTGGATTGTTTGAAACCAGCTCATGTGGACCCGGTTGAGTTGGCTCAGCCACCTCGTCATGGCTGTCCCCCAGTTTCTTTTCCCACTCTTCAAGGTTTTCCGCTCTACAGCTGGGTTGCGCCCCCTCTGGTGAAAAGTTTAGTGGCAGTCGGTCCGGAGAGTCTCCTGCACTTTCAACCCCTGTTGCTATGAAGAGCAGCCTTTGTGGCCACCCTATGAAACTCCCTAGTCATAACCATTACGTATTTCTTTATGTGTGTGTTACACTTGTAATGGGTTTCACATTATGTTTTTGTGTTTGTGGCGTGTGTTCGTGTGGGAGGTGTGGGGGGTGGACACAAACATATACTTTTAACATCAGAATGTATGCTCTTATTGTGAAAGGGACAGATTATAAGAGAAGACCAACGGTTGTAATTCATTTGTTTTTCTAATTATGATGTTGAAAGAGATGGAGAATAAAGCAAGTTTTTGTTTTTATTTAAAAGTGTGCAGCAGGCGATCAGATTTAAAGATTAGTTTCTTTCTTCCCTTCGGGTTAATTTTCTGCCTGTTTTGATACCAGCTGCATGTTCGGACTTAATAACACGCCTGTCTGTAGCTGTAATATCGCCGTGATGTGGATGGCTGTTGTACCCGTTTTGTGGCTGTTCTGATGATTTTAATGAAAATTTCCCTCAGGGCCTTCGAGGAGAAACTGGTGAGAAAGGGGAAACAGGCCCACCTGGAGCTGCTGGACCTGCTGGTGGTAGAGGACCTCCTGGAGATGATGGTCCCAAGGGTAACCCTGTATGTTGGCTGCACAAACACACACACTCACACACACACACACAGTGATTAATGTGTCATTAGAGCATTCAGCAACAGTATAACTGTCACACTTCTCAGTTGAGCTGTTGTTGACAGGGTCAAATATGTGCGTCGCTTGTATCAATGTCTCAATGTGTCTGCAGGGTCCAGTCGGCTTCCCTGGAGACCCTGGCCCCCCTGGTGAGCCTGGTACTGCTGTAAGTGCTGAATTAATACATCGGTTAATTGTTATTTTTTGTTTGTTTGTTTGTTGTTTTTTTATTGACAGCTATGTATTATACATCACAGTAATTTGTTTATGTAGGGAAAAATGCATTTATTACCTGTAATTTATTTGTTTACCTTTGTGTGTTTGTGTGTGGGTTGTTTAGGGTATTGATGGTTCAGCTGGTGATAAAGGAGATGATGGAGAGGCTGGACAACCAGTAAGTCCCACTTTGTCTATTTATCTTAGTAACAAAAAAAAATTATTTTTGTTTTGCATTGCAAAAATTATGGGAAATATTTGAAATAAGGTTTTTCTTTATATGACATTCAGAAATATCAGTATTTAATATAATCTTTATTATGTAATTGTTACATATTTCAGTTTTGAATTGAGTTTAATTTCTTGCTCAGGCATTTAACACAAATTTTTAATTTCCAAACGTGTCAGAATCATTCTAAGAAATAAAATGTCATGTTGTTTTTGTGTGAAAAGAGATGCCCTATCATGTAGCATGGCTCCGTTTTTTCTAAAGTGGAGTTAAGTGTGTTTTATTTGCTCTAATTTAGGGTCCTCCAGGTCCCTCTGGTGAAGCTGGAGTACCAGGACCTCCTGGCAAAAGGGTGAGTACTACTCAATGTGATGCATTCAATGACACTTCTGTTCAACTTGTGAGATGGTCTCCATTTTTAAAGGGCTCTTAACCGACTCCACAATACGTCATTACCTTCTGATCCATATTTATGATCATGTGCTTTAATTTTAAATTAATGTCCATGCGTTTCCCAGAATATTAATCCAATCAGTCCAAATTAATCCTTGAGTGGAATAATTAATTGTAGACAAAAATTGTAAAGTAAGAAGATGTTGACATTTTGAGAGCCCAGGTGTTTGGATTAAAACATAAAATAGGAGTAAAGTTGCTGCTAATATTGGTAAATGAAGCTTTTAATTACTGTATGGCAGTAAATGCTGTTTCTGTCACCAGACTTGAATGAGGCTTTTTAAATATTATTATCAAAAAGCATATACGGTAGTCCACAGATTGTTTCTATTCTGTTTTCTTTTTTTTT
>JARVJN010000861.1:20501074-20515260 GCA_031763805.1 Argolebias nigripinnis | reverse complement strand
GAACTAGTTTGAAGGGACGGTCTACCTCAGTCCAGGGAGTTGGATTGTGGAATGACTTAGAGTGTGATATAAAAAAAAGCAATGTCAATGTTTGTGTTTAAAAAAAATGATAGAGTGAATTGATGAAGAAATACTTAGTTCAATGTGTAATATCTCAAAATTTGAAAATTGAGATGAGTTATTCATTTTTTTCATTATTGCTTATATATAATTATTGTTTGAAATTATTTTAAAAAGGGGCAGATATAATAAGATATTTTCTTCTTCTGTTGCCTTTCATTTTATATTTTCTTTTTTATACAAGAAACGTGTTTGTTGTGTGTTCTTTTTTATAAAATGAATAAATAAATGAAAAAAAGAAAATAAATTATAAGCACAAGATGAATTCCAAGTTGCAAGAAGAGATCCCTCTGTGTCCTTTCCCACCAGCATGCTCCATCTTCTCATCATTGCTTCACTTCTTCATGGGTGAGCAACACCCAGGAGTCCTGGTGTTGCTACATTATAAATTATTCTTCTGTTCTGGAAAATGTTCTGTCATTCTGTGTGGACCTTAACATTTCAGGTGCCTGGTGTAGATGAGGCTATGAAAGACTAATCAAACCACTCAGCCTGTTTCCAGCAGGCAGAAAAGGTCTTAGCCTCTAAGACAAAGGACCTCAGTTTGTTATATCTATTGTACCAGATCTGGTCCACATTGGCTCATCTCTTCTGTGAAACATCTGCAACCCAGCTGTGAACGTCATCTTCCACTATTTGTTTGACTCTATTGGAGCAGCTGTAAACATCACCGCAGTTTGTCTGTTTCCATCATCGGATAATATAAACTATTTTAGTGCTGAGACACTTTAAGAAAGTCTTGGTCATGTCTCATTTCTTCTTGGCCTTATCTCAGTCTCTGACAGAGTGGACTCTGTTTTTTTTTTTTATTGTTTAAAACCAGTTACAGCCACAGCTGTAAGGATAACAGTGAAGTTAACATCTGTATCTCCAGGCTTCTTCAAGTAGCTCTGAAGTAACTGATGACAGCCAAAGAGGAGTGAAATTTGTCGGACAGAAAATGTTGACCAGTTTCTCTAAAACCTTCAGAGAGCATTTCAGGTTATATAAAATATATTGCGCTTTTAAGATTAATCAAACCTAAGTTCAAAAAGGAATCTGACAAAGGAGTAACTAATTTTAATCAGTCTCTGAGTTTTTGAGATGAGTTTTGAAAAGCACTGGTGGTTTCCATATGATTTACTTTATTGCTCTGATGTTTGGCCTCTAGTTCTAAAACCTTGATCTTGGACTCAGTCTTGATGCTGGTTTTGGTCTGAACTTGTAGGATCTGGACTTAGTTTAGGTTGTACTGACTTCACAAGCTTCATTATTAGCTAAATGAAGGTGTGAGCAGAATTGGTTAATGAACTGCCAAATGGGTCAATGGTTTGGTCCTTCCAGCACAGCCAACTAATAACACATACATTGGTTGGTTGCTTGTTTGCATACTTGGTTGCTTGCTTGGTTTCTTGCTTAGATGCCTGTCTGGTTGGTTGCTTGCTTGGATGCTTGGTTGGTTGGATCCTTGGCTGATTGCTTGGTTGGATGTTTAGTTGGATGCCTGGCTGGTTACTTGGTTGGTTGCTTGGTTGGATGCTTGGTTGCTTGGTCTGTCAGGGCCTTATTCCCCTGTGAATGGAACAAAGGTTTCACATTTTGTAACAAGTGTCTCATCAGGTCCATTAAGGCACATGCTGTCCAGTGATTTTGTAATGATGGTTATATCTATTTTTGTAATGTGTTGTGTAGTTTTATTTTTATCTACAAAAACGAACCAAAAAAAGATAACAGACAACAAAAAAGCCTAATTGAAATCTAATTTTTAGCTAAAATGATTCTAATCTTTTGTAAATGTTAAAAGAAAAGTTGTGTTTTTTTTTTTTTTCAGTTGATGGTAAATAAATGTATTTATAAATGTCTTTTTAAACTTTAAAGGGAACAGCGATATTGAGCGCTATCAAACGGCCAATAAGAAAATTCCTTTCAAATATGTCAGACCTGTAGAAGAATGGCTACAAGAGAAAGGTAATTTGAAATAAACATTTTTTTTCCTGTGTTCTCACTGTCCCTGGTGTTGTGTTGCAAACAAAAACATTTAAATTGGGCCTGTTGTCTCCTATTTTAGCATATGGTGATTGAGGTTTAAAAGCTAAGAATACTGAAAATATTTATTCTACTAAATTTAATAGACCAAATACTTCCATTTTAAATACAATTAAACTGAGATTTTACTGTAAAAAAACACACGTTGATATATAAATAGACATGTTTCTGTGTACGAGCTAAAATAGGATTGGTTCCACTATTAATACATTATTAATTGCTTTAAATAAATCAAAACAATGAGAAATAAATTTTAAAAATCTAATATAGTTATAAAATTATGTGTTATAGTAGTATAAAATCTTAACTGCTCAGTTTGTGAATTTTTGATCACATACTGAATTTTAGACTCATCCAGTGTCTTACAGTTACTTAGCAACTCAGTTTGACGGGATAAGACATTTAGATTATTATTAGTAAAACAATGTTTAAAATGATAAAATGCAATGTTCTGTCAGCTGCTGTTTATGTCCTGTTCTTATTTTCTTCCCCACTCCTCTTCCTCGAGGTTTGCTTTGCAGATTGCCAAAGGAAAATTTGATCCAATACTTTTATTGCAGGTTGAGAGAGCAGTCAAGCTGATGAGGGGAAAAAAGGAATGTCAACAAAAAGTTAGCATTTTCATTTAAGATAATTATAAAAAAGAAAAGAAAAAAAACAAAGCAAAGAATTGGTAGAATATTTGCAGCTTTTTTCCTAAAGGTAGAATAAGTTTGGATTGGAATTTGCTAAAACAAAATATTATTAACCCTTAACTCTGAGCTGGAGTGAATGCAGATTGAGGTGGACTTGATAAAGAAGCTGCTTTATTTGGCTCTGAGTTGTGACAGAACAGAACTCTGCAGTATGGATCAATGGCTTCAACGATCAAACACATTGACAAAAGGTTTATTAGTCACTTTATACAAATATAAGCTTAACTTTTACTTTTTCCTACCTTAAAACAAATCACTAAATGAACACATAGAATTTATTAAATGGGCAACTGATTTTAATGTATTGATTACAACTGATTCAGTTTGTTGCACTGCTATTAAAATAGTTTAACCTTTTGTTTACCTGCTTCTTTTTAACGTTAACACAAAATCGAATTGTGAAAAATTACATAAATAATGTATCAAAATAACTTTAGTTTAATTTCAACTGAACATTTTCATTTAAAATTTCACAATTTTGCAGATATGCAGAAAATGTACAAACTGTTGAATGTGAATAACTTTTGTTTGATCCTTATTGATGCATGATCGATCAGATATAGAGTTTAAATTATGCTATTTTTTTAAAGTATTTTACTGGATATTAATTTAAAAGAAGTTTCAAAATAGAGTCCTTTTTTGTTTTATGTTCCTGCATAATTTGAACATTGTGCTTCTTTGTTTTTATGTGCACATTTGCTTTTAATGAAGACTTTAAAGGTTAATTATGTGTTGATCTTTAATCGTAATATTGCTTTTCTGTGATTTCTTACGATGGATTTGTTTTTCAGGACGACAGCTAACAATTTTCAACACTCAAGCCACAATCACAGTTGGGGGCAGCGACCGAGGCCGACCATTTCAGGGTCAGCTGTCGGGCCTTTATTATAACGGCCTAAAGGTGTTGAAAATGGCTGCGGAGGCAAACCCCAACATCAGGATTAACGGCAGCGTGAGGCTGGTGGGCGACGTGCCTGGTGCGGCCGGATCAGCCAAGACCACTGCCCTGTCTCCAGACATGTCCACTACTTTTATTGAAACGACCACGATGATGTCCACCACAACCACACGGAAACACAGATCCTCATCGACTGTTCCGGTAGGAGGAAAGTTTTAAACTGCATGCTTTTTATTTTTATTTTTAGACAAAAGGATGATCTTAACTTCCTACTCTCAAAGTCTCTCTTCATATCAGAGCTCTGAATTTTCTCGATAAAACATAAAGTGAAGTCTTTTTAAGCTAAAACATCTACAGCTGGAGACTAATCCAAATGTATGCCTTGGACCACATGAGTTTCTGCCTCTCTGCCTAGGGATATTTAACAAATTGTTCTTGTAGTTGGTTTGCGGTTCAATTTTTACTTTATGTTATTGCTTTTTGCCTGCCTGATGAACCTTACCTGCTCCCTAAAAAAGATGGAAATCATCATAGAAACCAGTGACTCTGATGAGTTACAATTACAGTATTCAGCAGGTTTGTCCACATTATATCATTCCATCATGGTTGTCTTCACAAAGCTTGTATGTTGTGCTCAGTTCTGTTGTGATTAAAGTTTTACAAATAAAGATTATTTTATAGAACAATGTGTTGAAAGTAAAAAAAAAGAGCTTAGCTAATATAGCAATGCTTTTAAGTTGGGATTTTCAAGTGACACTCTTCAAAGTAAGAGTCTTGCTCTGTTGTAGATCAAAATGTTGAAAAGGTGAGTCCCATGTTATTACACTGTGCTGTGATATCAATTTTACAACAAAAAAAAATTTAAGCATTTCTGGAAAAATAACATTAAGAACATATTGAAAAAAATATTCATGTTGCTGGCAGGAACAGTTGCTGAGATACTTGTATGTGCAGTAACAGGAAGAGATCTGGAGTGCACCTGCGCATCACTACAATACACTGAGTAGTGAAAAATCTGATGTTTCAGAGACAAACAAGAGTCAGAGTTCAAATGATATCGCTTCATTAAACAAAAACAGGGCGCTCCCCTTTGATGTCACTTCCTGTTTCTCTTTGTCTGCACCAAGCTCAAAAGAAAATGGTCAAGTTATGTGGAAAAATGGATAAAATCAAATGTATCATGACACATTTATTCAGTATTAAGATGCTTTCTTCCACTGTATGTATTTGGATATGCATGTTGCAGGCACTTGGAAGGAGAAAGTTCATGTATGATGGAGTTTCAGGCAGCTGCATTGGTACCCTTCAACATTTCTAGTTCAATTCAGCCTTCAACAGGTTTAAATGATTAGAAAAGAAAATCAAGAGGACATTTAATCTGCTACAAGAGTCTCTCATCTCCAACCTAAACCACTTTACATCCCTACTTATACTTTATAACTGAGGTTGAGAAATTTAAAAACAAAACAATAAAAACTGGCAAACTTTAAGTTGACCTTTTTGTGTCTTATTTTTATGTTTTCTGTTTCCTGTTTTTGTCTCTTCACCCTGGACGTTTAACGGCCACTGTTCTTCCATAGAAGCACCCATCAGATGACAACGGGTCCTCTGCAGAGTGTTCGAGCGACGATGAAGACCTGGAGGAGTGCGATACGAGCCATTCAGGTGGGCTAGGTTAGTTTGCATTTGCTCGTCTTCTTTGTGCTTTCACTCATCCGCAGCAGAGGATCAGAGCATCCTCAAAGCATCACGCCCCCATGGTTAGACAAAGTGTAACTTCACACAACAGCCAGTGCAGGGAGGAGCAAATCTGAAGAAACCTGGACTCATCAATGCAAGTAGGAAACTAAAATTGCAGTTTTATTGAGAGCCTCTAGCTAGCAATAGAAAAGCTCTGATGTGAGCTACACTTGCACATGGGGTTTCTATAGAAGTGGTTAACATGGTTTCCAGAACACATACAAATGTTGGCAGCTGAAAACACCAACGTAGACTGAAATGTTTCAACACAAAGGTGCCAAATTTGTATGATGGTGAACCATGTTCTCTGCAGTGATGCTGCTAAGTGTTCTACATCTTGTTCCAGGTCATTGTGCTCACAATTCACTGCTCTTCTGGGTTTTACTTTAAAATAGACTTTTTTGTTGCTGTTGTTGTTTTCAGAAATAATGAATACAGATTACGTCCAAGTCCTTTCTGTTGTCATTTGTTTCGTTGTTCCACATTTAGAGGCTTGGATTACTGATAGAAAACAGATACCATTGAATTTCTGTGCGCACGTTTTTTTTATTTACTTTTGGGTCATGTTGCTTCTTTATTTATTTATTTATTTTTAGCTGTACTCATTATTCTCTCTTTTTTAATCCAAATATGAAAAATTTAAAATGTGATCACTTCAGATAATCAATTTGAAAGAATTTGGGAATTTCCCTACTTTATAACAATACATGTTTTCAACTTTAAACATACACGAGTGATCATATCTGACTGTGTTTTCATGCGATTTTTAGATTTGAGTTTAATTTTAAATACAAATATCAACCCAATTGATACATATAATGAATTTAAAGTAGACATCCTGTATGTAAATAGCATCAAAATATTACATAAATCAGATTTATTACCATTCGAGTTAAATCAAAGATATCTGAATGGGATTTATGAAATAAATATAATGAGATTTAAAATTACACAGGTGTGTTTTCATAATTTATAAATCAATGATAGTTTCTGTGTCATTCTGCTGATTTGCTCATCCTGAAGTCATTCCCAAATTTTTTCAGAAAGTATGTGAAATCTTGTCATGTAATGGGTTTAAACGTTGCTGTTTAGCCTGAGATTCATGGGATTTGTGAAGAAAGACAATGACAGGGCCCCAGTCATCCAGTCATGTGTTTACACAGAAATTCACATCATTCTAACTCTAACATCACTTTGGTTGAAAGCTGCATGCTTTGAGTTGTGTGAAAATCTTTTAAGTCAATGCTATTTCCTGGTGTTTTGTGATTTTCAATTTATTTATTTTTGTAAATCAAGAAATCATTCCCGCCTATTTGATAATCTTCCCAAAATGCATTCTTGTATTTTGGTTTCATTGTGCGTGGCATGGAGTTTTGATGGGTGATGACTATTTCCTGGCATCTTCTGAGCTTTGTACCCTGCAGTTTGTTTGCTTATTTTCTTTACTTTCACCGTAAAAAAAAAATGTTTTCATGCCAATTTTTTATTTGTTCAAACTGACGAGTTAAAAATCCAACCTGAACACTGATTCGGTCTCTTCTTTTTACAGACTTACTTTAAAAATTGGATCTGGATTTGGGTTTTTGTTAATGACATGAAAATGATTTTTGCCACAACTTCTTGTTTTTTCTTTTTTCTTTAAAAAAGTCGTCAAAATGTTTGAGTGAATGTATAATTTTATTGCATGGTTTAACATTTGCTTTAACACCACGTTTCACTTGCTTTAGCCTTGTTTTTTTTATCTGCTTTTGGTTGAAGTTGTAAGCCATTTTTTTTGCGGTCACAGCATCATCACATCGCCTCGTTTAACTTCCCCCCACATTTTTGTTGGTGAGTAGGGCTGTCTGGTTTGTTTGGAGAAGTCCCCAAGTGATTCTGTTCTCATTGTTAATTTTCATATCCCTTCTTAACTTTCAGTTAATTTCATAAGATGGCAACTAAAATGGGTTTTTAAAAGCATTAGTGCATTGCACATTTAGAGCGATTAGATAAGGAAGCAGACAGGATTATTTTTTCTTCTTAGACCTGTTTTGACTCAAGATTCCATTAAAGTAACCAAAATAATTCAGATTGAAATCTCTCCCCTAACATCTAGTTTTGATCCTCTAAGCTGTCATCTTCATTCAGAAACAATAAATAATCTTTAATCGGTTTATAGTTATTGCCGCACATACTCTGCATGCAGTCACACACACGCACACACACACACACACAAAACACCCCTTTGTATTTGGAGGAAAACAGAAAACAACTAAAAGTTTGTGCCTGTGGTAGAATACCCATTTTATCATATTGAGCACAGGGGCCCCTCAAGGATGTGTACTCAGTCCATTGCTGTTTAGCTTTCAAACCAAGACATGGCACTAAATTCACACAAAGATGCACAAACAGCTTTTTTTTAATTTGCTGATGGCAACACATTAGTGGTGGGACTTGTGTAATCAGTAATTATTATTGATGAAGAGAGGTCCAACCACAGTAATTTCAAGGGTGTTCTAATAATGTGTACGTGTCGTCATCATTGTATGTTCCCATACAATGGCAAAATTGGCTCTCTGAATTTAACCCATCCACCCTCAGGTGGAGCTGTGGGCAGTTATTGAAGGTGTCTGGTGAGCAATTGGGTATAGGGTGTCCTGCTCAGAGACACCACGAGATGTGCAATGGGGATCAAGCCTGGGACTTTAGAGACCCAAGTCGGCTGCCCTGCCTCTGCCCCATCTCGTCCCCCTTGTCAATGTAGATCTCTCCTGGCTCAGCGGAGGATGCATTTCAGGAGTCTGAAATGTGTGAGGATTCCTCCTCACATTCTCGCCACCTCTTCTCATCATACACATCACTTTCTGGTATGGAAATTGTGTTGAGCAATTTGAGACCCTGCAGTATGTATTAGGAATGACTGAGAGAATCATGGTGGTCAAGCTCCCCTTTTTAAAGTGCATTTTAAGGAGAGATGCAAGGAAAGAAACATCTGTATTGTGAAATGAACCTCTCACTCTTCCCATAAGCTGTTTAACCTCCTGTCATCTGGAAGACAAATCTATTCTCAGTCAAAAACTACTACAACATGCAACATCTTATTTTTTTTATTTATAAAAAGGATGCAGAATCTTCACTAACACCCTTAACACACACCTGGACAAGAGAAACATTTTATTTCATCATATATTTTATTTATAAAAATGACTAATTGGCTTAACTAGAATTGTTTTTTTCTTGAGTACTTGTGCCATCTTATGAAATTGTTTTTTATTTGTTTTTTGTTTTTATAACATGTAGAAAAAAAGCAACTCGTCCATTTTTTTGGCAGATTTAAAGCTGGTATCTTTAACATTTTTCCTTGAAAAATGATCAAACCTATAGTTTTAGAGGTAAAATTGCAGTGAAAAAATAAATAAATAAATAAATAAATAAATAAATAAATAAATAAATAAATAAATAAATAAATACATAAACAATTGGGTGCTTGGCACAATTTTTATTCTCAGTTAGTTACATCAGTCTTGGTACTGGTGCGAAGGTTTCTGCCACCCAAAGAGTTTCTAATAGTACATTTCTTACATTAAGATGGATTTCAATCAAAGTTAATTTGAACAAATAATAATTAAGTTTTATGAATAGATAGATAGATGGGTGGGTGGGTGGATGGATGGATCGATGTATGGATGGATTGATTTAAAATATATTAAAGATGGACTGATTTAAGATGGATTTGTTTCAGATGGATTTATGATGGATTGATTTAAGACGGATTGGTTTAAGATGGATCTAAAATGGATTGATTTAAGATGGATCTAAGACAGATAGATCTAAATTAGATCTAATATAGACAAATTAAGATAGACAGATCTAAGATAGACAGATCTAAGATAGATAGATGGATAGATCTAAGATAGATCTAAGATAGATACATGTAGATGATAAATGGGTGGATGGATAGACAGATGGATCTAAAATAGAAACTCTGAAACATTTCTTCATTTCCAGTTAAAATTATATCTAATGTTAATCTGCATGACTTTTAGTATGTGATGAACAAAAACTGTGAACATGTTTGCCAAAATATCGCAGGCAAATTTGTTGGTACCCTTAATAAAACTATTAATAATTGCATTGTAGTCAGGTTTCAAACTGTTTGACATGTGATTTCATTTTTTTTTAAATCAATCAACCTATTTAAAGTTAACCAACTTACCATTGTTTGGTATCATTGCATGCACAACACTACACAGAGCAGGGAAACCAGAAGCCAGAGTTGTCTAAGGAGATCAGAAAGATGAATATAGAAGGCTGCATTAAAAGTAAAAGCTACAAAAACATTCCCAAGCAGTTTGTTTCTCTGACCACAGCTGTCAATATTATTTAAAAGTATAAGGTTCATGGGATTGTAGCCAACTTTCCAAGCACAAGCACAAGAGGAAATGCAACCCCAGGTTGATGGATAGTACAGATTGTAGCAAAAAGAGCCAAAGAAATCATTCAAGCTGGACTCTGAGGTCAAGGTATTTCACTTTCTGATTGCATCATTCATCACATTTGGAATCATAATGGGCTCTCATGGAATAATACTCAGGAGGCTCCACTGTTGACAGGAATTCACTAGAAAGCTTGTTGACAAGCTCAAAGTTTCTGAGACATTTAAAGGACTGATGAGACAAAACCGGAGCTTTTGGGCTCCAGGCACATCAGCTGTTTCTTTTTTATTATTGTGGAAGGGTACCAATAAATGTTGCCGCATATGTATATAACAGGAGCACTACGAATGTTACAAATTTGTGATATATGCCACAACGCTTAATTTACTTTTGCAAAACATACCTTTTCTCTTTGGATTTTGACCCATGTAAATGAATTTCAAAATCCACTAACCTACATGATAAAATACATGTGCGCCTGTATCATGAATTCCTCCGTTCTGCTCTGTCAGGCTTACATAACCTGAAAGTTTATCATCTTTGCATCACTACATTCTTTAATTTCCCAGAAAATGACACGGAACTTGTTTGGGGTATCAGCTTTAACTCTGACTCAGTCACATTACTTCTCAAACAATAAAAAACATCAGTATTATTTCAGTAATGGATCATTCGTAACAGCTGTTTTGTATTATTTTACGTTAATAGTTATTTATTTTTCTCCTTTTAGCCATTCAGTTGATGTGAAGCTCTGTGTCCCAGTTGCATAATACTAACTTTGATACACTTTTTGTTGATTTTCCAACTTATCAGTTTGGATATCTGAGCCGAGATCAGTTTTTCTGTGTCACAGTTCAATGGAAAGCAGAAATAGAAGTCATTCACACTTGCACATGTTGCATCACAATGCAGTCCTGTGCCAGAACATGCTGTTACATCGACTGCTTATTTGTTTTATGGAATTGGGACACAGTGTCCGTCTCCTGCGCTCCTCACATCGGTCAGTCCTACCAGTTTGCTGTGTTGTTTATTTTCTACTTTCCCTAAATGCAACTTACTTTAAGCATGCATCAACATCCTGCAGTTCGACTAAAACAAAGCAAATGATAATAGTGATAACCCATTCTCAGCCAGTACCGTCTCCCTCTGATGTACACCCAGACTGCACGGCCGGCTCATGTTTAAAGACTAACATTACAGGGAGCACATGAGAGAGGAGCCCGTCCTCCAGTCGAGTGCCTCTCCCATCGGTGTCTGTTTTCTATTGTGTGCATCTGGTTGTAGTGTGTGCAAAATTTTAAATGGCTTTGTTCCTTCATCTTAACATTTTTCATTTGATAACTGAAACTGGTCATATTTTTTTTAACCTAGTTGATCACTGGCATTTTGGTTCTGATTATGTTTTTGGGCATATATGTTTTCTTTTTCCCCTCCTCTCCCTTAGATAATACCCTAAATCTCAGTGTGAAAGATTTTTTTCTATATTTTGACTTTTGTTTTTTGGGATTTGGAACTCCTTCAGCACCTAGCTTGTGTGTTTCTCAGCAAAAACTGATCTAAAATAAACAATTCCAAACACACACACACACACACAAAATAACTCACTTTAGATGTTGTGTTCACGTGCAAAAACATAAAAGTTAGGATTTGAAGCTGTTCTAGATCCAATTATCACATGACAATCTTAGGATATTTAAACTCTTTTTTGACAAACTTTTTTACTATTTTGACTGTAAAAACAATACAAACTGAATTGCATGGCTAAGAAGTTGCAGTTTAGGGTTTGTAAGACATGTCAGTGTTAGAGTTCTTCTGTTCTTTTCTGTAGATGGGCATGTATATTGCTCATTGTTTGTATATCCTCATCCCTTCCTTACAGCCAAAAGCTCTAATGCCGCCCGACCGCTTCGTACTGCCTTTACATGGACATGGCAACTGACTTACACTGTCACCCTCATCACCCTCATCTCCTCTGTAGTATGTTCATAGGTCCAACCCCTTCTTCACCTCCTCCCTTGTCTTTAGAAATATTGAAATATAAAGTCATCCATCCATTCTACACTAAAGAGCAAATTAAGCAAAAACTGCAACAAGAATAGAGTTTAGGCATCACTAAAGTCTCTTGCTATGAAGAAAATGCAGAATTTTTTGTAAAGAACAAAAGAGATAATTTACAAGGAAAGAAACAAAACCTTAAAAACAGATTTATGGTGTTTATTTTTTGTTATGTGGTGTGGATGTATGTGCTGTTGCCTCCCTGTACCGCCATTATTTTTTAAGATAGAACTCATTCTTCAGTGGATAAAAATTATCTTTAACGGTATTTAACATTCTTACACAGCTTTTCCTTTGTAAATTCTTTTCCTCTTGCCTAAATCATGCGGGCAATTTGTTGATGTAAGTTGACAACACACACTATGCATGTTCTGCCTCTTGCTTTGAACTGGTTGAAGAAGCAGTTTGTAAAATGGGACACATTATGAGTATTTAGGGTGACCAGATGTTCCTCTTTGTGTAGGAATGTGCAGCATTTTTGTCCTTTTCCATATCTCCAAAACTGAGATAGTGTTTCACACATTGATTGGTCTTTAAAAGTCAACACTGCATTGTATAGTTGCAAGGACTTAGCATTAAGTGGTGTTTTAAACTAGTCAGCCTGTGTTTGAAGCCTTTACCTCTGATTAATGGGAAATTTGAAGAAACTGCATAGGTAAAAATGAACTGAATAAAAAAAATCAGACTTTCATAGAGACAATAAAGAAGAATATGATTTTGCAGCTACAATAAATCGTGTGGATGAGCAGAACTGGTGCTTTGTGGAGCTAAACTACAGTAAAATTGAAGTTACATGCAACTTTGGTTGCCGTTGCAAGGGTTTCTAGCACTTGGAGATAACGATTTCCTGAAAGCTTCATGCTCAAGTAAAAACATAACATTAAGATTACTCAATCAATCAATCTTTATTTGTATAGCCCGTATTAGGCTCAAGACAGCTCAAAGTGCCTCACAACATTATGTGTGTACCTCATTTGATTCATTATACTGTACTCCTATCAACAAACTATTAAACAGAAAGCATGGAGCACTACTTAATGGCAATGGCCTAGAAGAGCAAATGACTTATATAAAAATGTACCTTGGTGTGTGACCTTAACCTTGAAGCTGGGGTAATAAATAGTATAAAATACACACCATCTAGTGATAAAACATATGTGTATGTAAGTTTCTTTAAATTATCTTTAAATTATCTTGAGCAGATCAGAAGTTATGGGTGGGACAAATGCAAGTTTATGGACGATGAACTTATGGAGTATACCATAATACAGTACACCCTACCATTGATGGGTGTATTTAAAAAAAAAAAGTGGTTAGAGAAGAAAATTATCAAAAGTTAGAATTAATTTTTTGAAAACAGTCACATAAATAAATAAAAATAACGGTCCAATTAAAAATAGATGTGTTTTTCAGGGTTCAAGGTGACTTTATTATTATTCAAAGCACATTTGGCACATGAGGTGGAATGAAATTGTATACACAAGATCCCAGTTACACCCAAAAATAGCAAAAATATAAACTATAAAAAACAGTATACAAGGATCTAAGATATATGCTAAACAATAATAATATATCATATAGCATATTAAACAGCAGCCTGAACATGAATATGTTGAGAGCAGACGGGTATGAATACAGCAGCTTATGGGTAAGAAATCAGCAGCATAGATAATCAGCAGCATACAAAAAGTGTCAAATCTCCAAATAGAGTAGAGTGGTATTACAGCGATTATATCCTGGTTAGGGATTTATGAGTCTAACAGCCTCAGGGTAGAAGCTGTTCCTCAGTCTAGTGGTTCTACATGCTCCGAAACCTTCTGCCTGAGGGGAGTGGGGCAAAAAGTGTGTGTGCTGGGTGAGTGGGGTCCTTCATGATGCAGGCGGCCACCCTCCTCCATCTGGAGATGTGAATGTCTGTGATGGTGGGGAGATTGACTCCAACAGTCTTCTGTGCAGCCTTCACCACTCTCTGCAAAGCTTTTCTCTCTGTAGCATGTGCAGCCTCCATGCCACATGTTGATGCTGGAGCACAGGGCACTCTTCACAGCACAGTGGTCTCAATAATGGTGAGAATAAGATTAGTCTTAAAAACAGAGAGGGTGACAAATTCACATACCCAAACTGGAAGCTGGTTCATCGGAACTGGAACTTGTTTAAAAAAGCCCTGATGCATGCTCAATAATCCAGGTAGAAAAATCTAAAAAAGCTAAGTCTGGTCCTCTGGACATTCAAAAAATA
>JARVJN010000861.1:20485558-20499686 GCA_031763805.1 Argolebias nigripinnis | reverse complement strand
TAAGAGGAACAGGGAGCTATTTTCAAAGAAATAATGCTGTTGGTGTCAATTTTAATAGATACTGATAAATACGTGTTAAAGAAGTTCATAAATTATTTTCAAAAATGCCTTAAAAGAAAATTGATTTTTGAACCAGTTTTAGCATGCTAGCTATAGTCAATAAGATAATTAAAATATAATCTTCAACTTTACTAATTAATTACCGTATGATGCCTAAACCTAACCAATCAGCAAGTGAAAAAGTGACTGAATGAATTTCAGCTGCTCTAATTAAAGCTATGTTTTCTTGTTTTTGGGCTCCCCTCACCTCTTAAGCCTTTTTTTAATAGATTTTTGTCCCATTTTTTAAACTGAATTATATTGAACTGAATGTAGTTGGTGCCTCTTTTGTTTTTATATTTTTGCCTCTTCATCAAAGTTCTTAATCCAAAGAGTTTCCTTTTATTGTTACCAAATGTTTTCTGTCCACCTCCAGGAGCTGAGTTAGACATCAGATCCATTAGCGCACCCCTCTGTAGCTCCTCGTGCACCCTTCATTCCCACTCCCTCAACCCACCACCCACTCCTCACCATTATTGAGACCACCAAAGAGTCCTTGTCCAAGGCCACTGAGGCGGGGGTACCTTGCTTGTCGGACCGAGGCAGCGATGATTGTGATGATGATGGCTTGGTGATGTCGGAGTATGGCTCTGGGAAAGCGTTGACGTCTGCCCCCACTGATGATGAAGATTTTTATTCGACCTGCTGTCTGGTAACAGTTACAACCTTGCCTACATCATGCTTTCAAGGCGTCTACAAAGCAAATGCACCCAGGACTTTTTGCCCTGACAAACCTTCCACCTTCAGACGCAGTAGGACTACCAACATCCCAGTAACCACCGACCAGAGCCGCACCACTCCCACCTCTGCCTCCACCGCAAACCTCCACAAATATCCGGCAAAACAAATAACCGCAAGCTAAAACCCCAGCCCAACATAATGTTGCTTCCATTGCCCACATCCTTTGAAGTAGACAGCACCAAGCTGAGGGGTTCATTAATAATCTCCCCAATGTTCCATAATATACCCACAGCACTCCCCACAGAGCCAGGCGTCAGGCGAGTCCCAGGGCCCTCGGAGGTGGTCCGTGAATCTAGCAGCACCACCGGGATGGTCATCGGAATAGTGGCGGCGGCAGCCCTGTGCATCCTCATTCTTCTGTACGCCATGTATAAGTACAGGAACAGGGACGAAGGCTCCTACCAGGTGGACGAGAGCCGGAACTACATAACCAACTCAGCCGTGCAGAGCAATGGCGCTGTGATAAAGGACAAACAACAGAGCCTGAAAAACAGCAACAAGAGACAGAAAAACAAGGATAAGGAGTATTACGTGTGACTGTGAGACTTAACTCGACAGAACGAAGGCAGAAGAAGACAGAAGGCACTAAGATAACTTTTATTATCAGTTTCCCTGTGAGGAGCTGTGACAAATGATGGTATAACATGGAACTTGAATAATCCTATACTGTGCTGAGTAGTTGAACTGATATGTACTGTAACATAAAGCACACTTAATATAAAGCAAAAAGCTTAACAACAAGGTTAAATAGCAACTTTAGAAACCTTACACTTTTATCTGGTCAGAGACGTTGTCCTTATAGAAATATTTCACGGCATCATTCTCCTAAGTGACTTTTAGAGCTATGTGATCCTTGGCATTAAACAATTTTTTGTGGAAATTGTCAATTACAAAAGGCTCGTTATCTTGTACGTTTCCAGCATGTAAGCAACAAGTAGTGCTTAACGAGAGGGTGTCAGGCACACAATGGTTGTACAAGTACAAAAGACTCTTGTATCAAAATATTACAAATTTTTATGGTTTCTAAATATTATAAGTGTGGTGTCTTACTTATTTTTGCTTAAAGCAAAAGAAAAAAGACAAAAAGAGCAGAAAGACAACTATTCCTGTGTGTAAAAAATGAATCCAAGTGAGCCACTTGCCGAGGGCAGACCTCATACCATCTGTTTGCTCTGGCATCTAATTCACCACAACTATTCTCATTGTCTGACGGACACAGTGACTCTCTTTGTGGAAAGAATTTGCCGGTTCTCTTGGTAAGAAACGCCTGATTGTAAAATGCATGCCATCCTGATTCCACAGTAAGGTACAGTACAGTAAAAGTCCAGTATAGAGTGTTCGACTTGGATCGTGCAAAAACACTTCTTCATCTTCAGATCAGGACTTTTTGAACCCCTCAAAAGGTGTTACAGAACAACGGTCTATTCTCGCTGCACAGCCAGTGGTGGTTTTATCTTTTTTGCAGAAGTGTGTGTTGGTTCATTGCCTATGATTCTCTTTTTCTATGGAGGTGTTAGGAAGAAGACAAATGCAGTACTACAACACTGTTAACACATGTGTATACAGAAATAAATCAGATGTTGAAAGTGTGAATTCTATCTGCTGTCACAGTCAACTGTGTCAAAAAAAGATAAATTTGTTTACATATTTTATTACATGCTATCTGTTGTACTTTGTAGGTAGTAAATTGTACATATGCCATGACAGTTGTCATTTTTAGTACCTCTATTGTACAGACTGATGATATGGTTTATCAACAAAATCTATTAATTGTTAATTTACATGAAGAAAGACTTTAACCAGACTGTGAAGAATCATATTGATATTCATAAAGAATAAAAATGTATTGTTAGCCTAGAAATCTACACAGAGATGTTTCTAAAGTTGCATGAATATTTAACTACAAATACAAGGTGCCCTTTCTTCTCTACCATGGCATTTTTGTCCTGGGGTACACTAATTTATCTTTTTCTTTGTTTGCACTTTATACAGAGAGATGGAGCAGACAGTAAAAATTAGTAAAAATTCTATCAAAGGATGGGGGTTCACTTTTTTAATGGGACCAATCACCTCAAGTCATTAACATCGCCTCTTTGTTTCGACAAGTTACGTTCCCATTTTCTGCCATTGCTACTGAACGGGTGGAGGCGTTTTCCTCAGAAATCATATTTTGTGTTACAGTTGTTACTTTTCATAACTTTTTTTTTCATCAGTTTGATAAATAAAACATTGTTTTTTTTTCTCTGAATTTTTTTGTACTCATTGGAGTAATTCCTATTATGGTTAAACTTTCTGACCATGAGAAATTCAGACGTTTGTCTTATTTTCTGCATATCTCTCAAATTCATGGAAATGTGAGAAATAATATGATCTTATAGCGTAATGAAAAAAATATATATATACATTTTAAATTAATGGACCATTTCAGCTGGAAACAAGTTGACAACAATTGCCATTGCAGCAAAGTTTAATTTAGGACCCTTTGAGTAAACTTTTCTTTGTTATTGTGAGCTCCTGCGTGGGAAAAGAAAAAGTATATTTTCAACAACACAACATGGGAATTCCAGTTTGTTTCCAGGCTTTGGATCATTTGGCTCCGTTCAGCAGTAAAATCACCTGCTTCAAATGTTATCAGCCATTAAATGGCCATTATTATCTGTTATCATCCCCATAGGTTGCCTTCAGACTGTCCCTCCTATTCCTCCTAGGGCTCAGTAGATTATCATAGAATCATAAGGTTAGGGTTAGGGTTATATCTGAACATAATTATAGTACTGTATATGAATTGACCAGAATGTTGCTCATATCAAACAACAAAAAACAAAAAAAAAAACCTCATATCCTCTCTTCAGTGAGTTCTTTTTTAGATACCGATTAAAGCCTTATGACTGTTAAATCTGGAATTCATTTTAAGTAAATCCTTTATATCCAGCTTAAAAGTAGTGGGTAAATTATAAATAAAGGTTTTAAATAAAGATAACAAAAAAGCTTCCAGTATTAGATGCGAGCTAGCTACATTTTTTTTTCATATAACATACCTTTAAACCTACTAGGAGGTACATGAGGGACAGTTTGAAGGCAACCTATGGGGATAACAACTAATAACCACCATTTAATGGGCTAATAATTTTTAATACTTGAGTAAGGAAGACTGTAAACTCAGAAGTTTTCTGTCATTGTGGAGTTCCCATACAAATGTCAAAATACAGATCATAAATAGTGAGATGAACAGGTGCATAGAATCAGAGCTGATTACTGTGGAGGAGCAGCCTGAGTGTAGTGAGAGGTGGGTGGCAGGAGCAGAGCATGAAACAGGAGAAACAAAGCATGAATTATCATCTAAATACAGGGAGAAAATAGGAGCTTTGTCATGAGGGGCAAAAACCATGGCCGATGAGGCAGAAACATGACATACATTTTCTTTACAATTCTTGTGTCAGGAGTTTCTGAACTTTGCCTTTGTGCACCAAGTCATCTCATCTCAATCCACAGGTAAGTATCGCCTTGATATTGTATCACAGCAGAGTTAACCTTATCTGGTGCAGAGGTGGGGCTTCAGGCCAACAGCTCCAGCCTGATCAGGTTCGTTCCATGTGCTGAGTGTGCCAGCTGAAATGCTGAAAACGATACATTTGGATGCGCCGAGGTGCCCTGGGGCTGCAAAATGGTGGAATGTTTTCCACTGTGGCTTCAGAGCAAGAAAGTCTCCCAAAAACCGGAAACATTTATGGAGTTTTTATGTTGTACTTGTGATTTTGTAGGTTTCCTCTGGGTGCTCTAACAATCCTAAAACATGCAGAATGGGTTGACTGGTGATTCCAAATTAACAATGTGTTTTCTTAAATACAGTACATAAAAATTTAAATATAATTATGAGTACCACGTCAAATAGACAGTCTTCTGTAAACTACTCTCAAGCACAGTTCTAAAGACTAGCCTATATAAATCTGAGCTCTGAATTGGTCAAATTTACAATAAACAGGTTGACGACCCATTTTTCTCACTAAGGATTTGCAGCAAATTCTGCGCATAAGAATGACAACATTTCCTCAGTAACCTTGGAGTAAAACTCAAGAGGTCTGTTGGAACAAATGTAAAACTTTATGCTCATAGAAGCTCAACGAATCTGAACGTATTTAAACCATCGTGAAGAATTCCTGAAAGTTTCTCAGCTGTCAGATTTGCATTGCGGTGTGTTGTTTCATTGCTCTGATCTGATGTATTTGTATTTGTATTTAGACTACGTATTTTGATTAGCAGTCCATAATTTTATTGGCACCTTATCGTGAGTTGTAGTTTCTGATTTTTTTTAGTTTGTTCCTGTGCATTTATCACAGTGGTGCCAAGTTTGTTTTGAAAAGACCAAAACCAAATTGGTAAAGTGGCAACTTGAACAACTTGCTGGGAATGCTGTCGAATCCAGAACATGGACCATCATTTAACTTCCTGCACCTTAAGTCTGGTACGTAAAACATCTGCAGACCTAGTCATGTCAACAATGGAGCAAAGATACGGGCCTTTCTTTCTAGCATGACACGCTATATTGATGATCTCAATAAGTGTGTGTGAAGTCAAACTGAAAAAGCAACATTTAGGTGTGTGAGATTTTCTTCATTACATCAGGAATCTACTACTCACCCAAAGATTGTTCAGATTGAATTTAGAAGAATAGTTAACAATTATGAGGTGTTTTTAAGACTCACACATTTTAGCTTTTGAAAATGAAAACTCCATAACAACACACAGTATTGCATTATAATGTAATGAATTTACTTTGTATCTTCACTGATTTATAGTTATACTAGAAAGTGGTTGTTTAAGACAGGTTTGCATTATATCAATTAGAAGCTATAAAAACAATGAAACCCATATTTGTTGTTTTATTGGGTAAAATAAAATGAAGCTGTTGCATGCAACTGAAAACAACAGGCAAGAGTAAATATTCAGCCCATTCGCGTGTGGAGATTTTGATTATTTGCATATGTGGCCTTTTTTTAAAAGGAAACAGTTGAGTCTTTGCTTTTTTATTGTGGAGAGATAACATATGCAAACCATCTGAAATGATCCTCTTGTTTTTAACACAACCAAACCGTGGTTTTGGCATGATGATAGTTTGCTGTTTTTGGTGATCACTGTGTTTCCACGGCCGATATATTTTATAAACTTGAATGAGAGACTTAAAGTTGCTCTAACTCATATTTCCGATCTAAACAACATCTTTTCCTGTGACGCGTGGAACCGTCATGTTTATAACTATGATCAAAATTAACGTTAAAGGTGCAGTGAGTAAGGTATAGTGACATCTAGTGGCACCAAACTGCAACCAGTTGAATTCCCACTAATTTTCCAAATCTACTTTGTTTTCTTCACCGTTTCATATGACTTTGTTTTATTTTTATTATTTTAATAATTATAATCCACAACCATTAACTGAGGCAACTTTATTTCTCAAAACCAAACAAAACTGAATGTTGTCATTTTCATTTGAAATTAAGTTCTAAATTCAAGATCTTTTCCAAAACAGGTCAGGAAACTGTTTAGTTTTTCTTCATGGGGATTCTTTCAAATCAACAAGGATGCATAAACACACAATATTTTGCATTTCCTTGTCTTTCAGCAGAACTTGTGTAGCTAATTTGTCTCTTTTCTCTGTTCTCTGTCACACGTCCAACATTACTGAGAACCTGGCTGGACTCTGTGTGCTTTTCAATTGCAAGGAGACTGTTTGTTTCTTGTAAACAAAGGGTGAGATTGTCTAGAATTGGCAACAAAAGATTTTTTCATTTTGTGACCACTTCTGGAGGAAACTGTGCTGTCCTGGATTTGTTGTTACAAATATCAAATGGCAGCTGAGGGAGTAATGGTGACAGAATGGAAAAATAATAGCTCAAAGTTGTATGGAAAAGATTTCTGTGAGATTAACAGGATGGGTGCCTGTCCTAATATATTCTTCATTGCTCTTTAACCTCCTCCAGTGAATAATTTTTCAACAACCTGGGGAAAAAACTAAGCTTTCAGAAGCTCCAAAGTTTTGCATCACATAGATCTTAAAGTCCCAATATTGACATGAAAATATATTTTGACCTTCCATCCATCCATCAATTATCCTTACCCACTTCTTTCTTTTTGGGTCACCCATATCCAGCAGTCACTATGCAAGTAGCAGGCGACACCCAAGCCCATCACGGGGATGCACAGAGACAAACAAGACAACCATTCACACTCCCACTCACTTGGGGATAAATTAGAGTTTCCAATCAGCCTAATATGCATTTTGGTCTGTGGGAGGAAATTGGAGTACCCATCGGAAACCCAGGCATGCACGTAGAGAACATGCAAGTTCCACCCAAAAAGGTCCCCAGCCAGGATTCAATCCAACAAACTTTAACTAACCCTAATTTTTTTTTACCTTTCACAACAAAAATGTTATTGTATATACTGCAAAAATAACCAAGATTTAAAAATAATTATTTTGTAGCTTTCAGAGGAAAGTGGATTAAAATTAAATGAGTGCAACTTGGAAGGCTCTACAGTAGGGGTTGAATCAACCAGTCAACAAGTCACCCAATCGACTAATCAGTTCGAGGACATCTCGCGAGTTTAAAATTTCACGTCGACTAGTCACAGTCACGTGATTGTGTCATGTGATCGGAGGAGGATATGCCCAATAATCAGAGTGAGCCGGTGACCGGGACAAAAGCCAGACTCGAGGAGGATTTTGTGCAAATTTTTGGGCCACATTTCCAGCATGACAGGAGATCAGCACACTGCCCCACTGCTGTCAAAGAGGTCCGTGATTTTTTTTACGTTACCGCAGATTCCCATTATGGCAAACCCACTGCAGTGGTGGCCCATCAATTAGGACAGATTTTCCTGTTTGGAAAAGCTCAGCAGAAGGTATTTAGCTGTTCCGGCAACCAGCACTCCCAGCAAGATAATTTTCTCTCTTGCTGGGAATGCCATTACGCAAAAACGGGCAAGCCTTCGTCCTGGTCATGGTAATGTTGTTTTCTTACACGTAAACCAGGATCAAAAACCAAAAACTGTAAATGAGGAGACTATTGACAGCAAGTGTACTAAAATAAAAATAAATCAGGGGGGCGAGCAGTGGTGGAATTTGCAATCACCTGTTTTAGTTTTGCTTTTTACAAATGAACGTGCCACACGTTTCTTTCACTTTTACAACTTAATAGTTTTGGTTTTCCTGTGACTTACTTGCATAAATATGTGCTCCCAATATTTTGTTGTTCTTTTTTTTTTTTTTTGTAACTAATAAATGACTTTTTTTGCAAATATGATACTGTAAAACGGCTTGAGTTCCTATGACGTCACAGCAACTAGTAAACGTCGACTCAACTTTTATCATGTTGAAGTGGACTTTACAAAAATATGCCTCCCTCTCTGCTGTGCTTGGGCTAGTTCACTTAAAGTTAACTGGAAGCTAGAAGCTGAGACGTGTTTGACTTTATTTGCTTAGACGTCGTATATTCCTGCTTTAGGAACACAAGTAGTAGCTAAAAATGACACGTTTTTGAATCATACATGAATAAGGTGATTCAGATGCAGAATGGGGATATTTACCAAAATCCAAACTTTGGAAACAAAAGCTGGATGCGTTACCGTTGCAAAGAAAATCAATGCAGGTTTAATACATTGTGTTCATTTTATTGCATACAGAATATTTTTTTAATGAAAAATGCATTGATGTCCCTTTAAAATGTGTTTGTATAACAACTTCTACCCATCCCTGTATAATAGACTTGCAAACCAATACATTTTTATTGTTGTGTAATCTCATATATTGGACCATCACATAGTGGCTGCACCCGTGCTGGTGAAAACAGGGATTGTACTCAGATCAGTATTCCAAAGCTTTGCTTGAAGGAATGGACATCGTGTGCTTTGGACCAAAAAGGAAGAGAAGCATCCAGACAGTTGTCAGCAGAAAGTCCAAAAGCTCTGGTCCCAGCTCAGTGTTCTTGTTCAAAGCTCCTTTCTTCTTCTGTGTTGGTAGCATTAATGCAGAAAAGCCCAGCACAGATTTTACAGCAACATCTGCTGCCTTCCAAACCACATTTTTTCCAGGGACGTCTGCACTTTTCACTAAGGCGATGTAAACCCACCATCTGCTCATATTCAAACGAAGGGGCCTCACCTGTCCCCACTTCTTTAAAAATGTGACAAAGACATCCCTGCACTGTTGGACAACTTAGGACTTGTTTGCAGGAATAAATGGGACAAAATAACACCAGAAACTCGTCATCCCTTTTATCGTTAAATAGCCAAATGTCTTGAGTTGGAAGGAATGGAAACATTTAAAAATGGGTGAAAACTTCTGGAAAAATGAGTTTGGGAATTTGTTACACATTTAAATATATAAAAAAAATGAACAATGACACAAAACATGACGTATGCACTTAAACTGCCTGCAATTAAACAGCAATAAAAGTCAACGAATCTGTTTGATTTACATTTTTTTATGCAGTTTTTCAGACTACAGTGGACCAAAAGGATTACCGGTAACATTTTCTCACAGAGAAGAATAAACTTTTATCAGTCACTTCACAAGCTAACAGATGTTGCTTTGCTGTTATCAACCAGTAAAGCGTACGTATTGCAATGTCTTTACATTCATATTAAACTTAAGTGGCTGTAATGGATGAACTGATATTTAACTAACATATGAGTTATATTTGACCCATTCATAACAAATGACAAAAAGATGACAAGTAAGACAGTTTCATAAGCAAACATTCACCTTTTTATTTTACACAATTCTCTCCTTTGACATATAAAAATACACCGAACAGATGGAAAACAAATCGCCTGCATCAGATTGTAAGACAAGACTGAATTTTAACAGACTGAAAATGAAAACAGATGTGATGAATCTGAATCTTGATGACAAGGTGCTGTCCACCATCGAACCAGAGACTGAGCCAGCGGCTCTTTCGTCAAAGGTTTTCATCTGCACACCTCAAATCAATGACCAGAGCAAACCATCTGTTCTGAGGAAATTCTGTCTTTTTGTGTTCTGAGCTCACTCCATCAGTACAAGAAGCTTCCTGTTGTCTGATCCTCCACACTCCGGCTTATTATGTTGTGAATGAAAAAAAATGCAAGTTTGACATCTACATTAGAAACTGAATATGTGAAAGCCTGCTGTTTTGTGAATGTGTGCTAAACTAAACATGTGCATCTTAAACAAACCAACGCTTCTGCTTGGAAATATAACCACCTTCAGTATTATCACCTGACTAAAACTTCTGCACAGCACATAAGACTTCCAGGAAAAACATGTAGCCAGAAAATAATCCAATCAGAAGTAAGGCTTCTAAAAAACAAATTACTAATCCATAAATATAACGTACAGAGTGTATTATAGTCCAACAGAAACATGAAGGCTTTTCCAGCTGTTGCAGAGTCAGATTTTGCATAATTATCTAGCTATGTAAATAAGCCCTCGGGAGGTGAAGATATTGTACTTTGTGCCTGTTGCATGCAAATATAAAAGCTTCAGTTCATAATTTTATGACCAGCATTGTTGCTACAGGAAGTAAACTGCACCATTAGAAAATGCAGCCTCTCCGTTTGACAGCTTTTCTGCTTGTTCACTGCTGGCTGGATGTTTTGATCATTTTTACTGGCAGGTTTGATCAGTGCAGGTTTAGGACCGCTGGCTCCATGTATTCCTTTTAAACAAACAAACGGAAAAAATAAAAATAGACAAAGTTTGGAAAATGTGCCTCTATTTGTGAAAGTACTCCACCATTTAACAAGAAAGTGGATTTAATGAGACTTTCTTCTTCATCTTGATGATTGACCGATCACATTCTGCAGTAAAATCTTTGGTTTCTTTGGCGTCTATAACAACCTGATGGGAGAAAGTTGGATTGATAAAATATTTAAGATTATACTGATCATATTTATTGTAATGTTTATTTCTCAATTAAAACTAAGAATGTGTATATCAGATTATTTTAGGAGAGGACAGGATTTCCTCACTGACAATTAACTCAGGTGTGGCTTTGCGCCGGATGAGAGTCCAAGCAGTTTAGTTATTTATCACTGTGCTGACTATAAACTATAAAATAACTAAATTGATCTGTTTTGCATCCAAATGATTCATGAAATCCAGCTTTATAAAGTGCAAAAGTGTCAAAACATTTTAATTCCAAGGAGTTTCGATCGTTTTCAAACCATCAATGCATGAATACGGAGAAGGGAACAAAATCACATCTTATCAAAAGTTCTACCTTCAGACCAGTAAATGGAATCCAGCCCTGCAGGGATAAAAGGACACTAGAACATGTATTGTCTTTGTAGAAAATCCTTGCAGTTAAAGGTTGGTATAAATCTTTAAGTAGGACCAATTTCAGGGGTCTGTATTAAAGGTTTCAAAATGGAGCAGCTTGACTTTACTGGGCACTAAAATATCCATAGCTATTCTGAATGTACAGCTCCGAACAGCCTTAAATCTAACTCTTTATCTACTTTGTACTCAATGTCAGAAAGAAAGACTTTAAACTACCAGATTGGAATTTGTGATGTGATCTTTGATTGTTTGTCCAGTTATCCTTGGATTAATCAATCCCCAGGAGCTCTTGGGAGGGGTAGCAGGGCAATCTGAGAATTGGGGGCAGCTATGGCTGAGTGGTTAGAGCAGTTGTCCTCCAATGGAAGAGTTAGGGGTTAGATTCTACCAGAAGTTGCATGTCAAAGTGTCCCTGGGCAAGACACTGGACCCCTCACTACCTCCGATGTGTGTCCTATCGGTGTATGAATGTCATAAAGCACTGAGTATTCTTTGTACAGATTTAGCAGAGTGCTGTATGAATGGGTAATTGAGGGCACAGATTGTGTTGTAAAGAGCTTTGAGTGTCTTAATAAGATAGAAAGGTGATATACAGTCCATTTACCATTAAGTGTTGCATGCATTGTTTTTGTCTATCAGAAAGTATAGTTTTAAGAATTCATCTAGTCTGTATACAAATTTCCAAAGTGATTGTTCTAAATACAGATGTTTGCATCAGATGCATCCGAAGGGATTAGAAATATAGGAATGAAGACGATGTGCAGTTATTCTGTAGCAACTGTTGCTTTCAAGACAAATAAATAATGTAATGTATTTATGTTTCCCTCCGTGCGACTTTTATTGCAACAACTTAGGCCTACAGTTTACATTATTAACATCTTCAAGACAAGAATAGTAGTGTGTCTGAAAAGGAATGTTTGAAGATGATCAGATCTGGTGAAGACGAAACGTTATTCCAGAGGAGCTCGAGGCTGTTTTCAGCTTGCTGCATAATTCAACAGTGGAAACAGTTTGGCGCAGCTGTAAGTCAGGAAGCCAACTACTGTAGTGGGGAGGGGGGTGTAAAACTGCGTCTTAATGTTAACGACAAAGACAAAGCTCCTCTTAAGTAACTCGCATAACATCTGGGCACCAGTTTGACAGCAAGAATGTGGGACACTATGTGTGTTATCGATGCCAATGAGCATGTTTTAATGACTTGAAAATAAGATCAAAATGATTTAACTGGATAACGAAAAGGACAAAAGTTTGTGAGACAATCTGCGACAGCGTCAGGTGAACCACGGGGAAAATCTCAAAGGAAAATATCCCCGAGGATTTGTTTTTCAGTGTAACAATATGTCCAACGCTGTTTAAATTCATCTGAATGCTCTGCAGAGGCAAAACCACAGAGAAGGGCTGTATGTGGAAGGAAATAATGAAATTATCAGATGTAGATCTGTTCGGTTATACTCAGTGTTGTCCTGAAGTAAAAAAAAAAAAAACTTTTTAAATTAACTATAAGTTTATATTAAAACATTAAACAATGCTCAATATGTTAAATACTACAAAAATAATAAGAGGAGTAAAGTTAAACTGATGGAATAGTGCAAAACAAAAGTCACAATGTAAGAAACATCAAAATGTATGGGATTTTTGAAAAACAAAATTTTAGCAGCTTAAACAGGCACAAATACAGCTCTCCAACAGGCTTACTGGTTTGTTGATGCTGATTACAACACAGTTTAGTTTCTTTAAAGGTATGTGTGAAAAAGCAAAACTAAATAAGTTGCTTTTGTTCCAGAAGGTGATGCTTAAAGTTTGGATGCCTGTATGCTGATGATGAGATACCTTTTTAGTTTGTTCTTTTCTTGCAAAGCAAATCGATCTTGATTCCAGCCATTAAAAAAAGGAGCACGTCCTCATCTGTCTTGTTCTTCAATACTCCTATCGTCTACCGTAGCTCTGTTCCAGCCACTGCCGCACATCCTTCAGGTTGTAAAAAAATGGTCCCTTCCCTCCCAGGTAGGCTATTTTTCTTTGGTGCACTATACACACCCGTTCGTTGGACACGCCGTAAGCCACATTAGCGTTATTGTCCATGCAGTCAGCCACTAACTGGCACTGAGGTGGCAGGGAGAAGTGCTCGATGAGTTTGCGAGCAGCTCCCATTCTTTCCTCCAGGTTCTGGTGTTTGCGGAAGCTGAAAGAGCAGGGCCCCATCTGAGGGGCCACCCAGCCATCAGACGGGTGAGCCTCATCGATATACACCAGCAGAAAATCTGCCACGTCGCTGAAGTCCTCCACGAGCTGCCGGAAAGCAGGCAGGTGGCTGATGAAGGGGGGTCAGGTGGCCGAGCCAAAGTTGACCACCAAGGGGCGGTCGGATGACTCAAAATCCAGAAGGCGGCATTCATCCTCGGTTTGGATTCTGGCGCCTCGTGGGACATTAGTCACATTACTGATAGTGCTGTTCCACCGGGGTCCATCAGGAACCTTCACCACCTTGGAGTTTGGTGCCTCACAGCCAAGTTTCACCTGGGGAGGCAAGAAAATACTGTTTACTTTTCATGGCCTTGGACGATGACCGTTTTTTCTTTAATCTTGTCCTATAAGATGCTGGTGCTGCCATTCTGTTAACAGATCTTGAACATGCTACTGGGATTCGGGGCACAACAGTTCCAAGAGTTTGTTTTACATCATCGATGGATAATAGTTTTATACCAGAATTAGTTATGGAGTTCCACAGGGTTCTGTTCTTGGACCATTTAACTTTGTTTTGATTATTAGGCATAGGCAGCATGGTCTAAATTGTCATTCTCATGCTGGCAGAGCTTTAAAGGTGGGGTGACATGATTCTTTTATTATGCATAAAATTGCTCAAAATATATATGTACGTTGTCATTTAAATATGTTCGTTTTTGCAAACAAAATGACAAATCACTTTAATTTTGCTTTAAAAGTGATTTTGAACTTCAAGCCGTGTTTAATCAT
>JARVJN010000861.1:20435599-20445663 GCA_031763805.1 Argolebias nigripinnis | reverse complement strand
AACCCATTAAAATACATCTACTTTATTCAATATTTTCTAGGGGAGAAGCCCAAGACCCCCCACCATTGTGCCCCCCCCCCCCCCCCTCCACATTACAAATATGCTTCTGACACCAATGGTCACCTTGTTGCTAACCATCTTCCAGAGCAGGATACTCGCACATGCTGCAGCTGGATCTCACCCAGACCAAAGCAGGACTCTCACATTTAACGTACTAATCATCTCATGAACAAAAATATTATTGTCTTTTTCATTTGAAGTGGGCCAAATCACTTATATTAAAAGTAAACTGATGGAAATTGCTGCTGTAAGTTGATTATTTTAATAAGCTATGTAACTCGCTATGATCCCAGGTTTTGAACAGGAGTGATACTGGTGTGTGACCACAGCGTGCACATCTGATGTTGCTCAGTGGTCTTCAGGGAGCTTGTGTGTTTGCCCAGACTCGTGATAAATTACGGGGAACATTTAGTTAGTGATTTCTACAGCTGTCACCTTCTGGCAAGGATTAAAAATTAGCTTTGACACCCACCTTTAGGTTCAAGAACAGCTTTAACCCTAAAAATATCTGCATTAGGTAAGTCACTGTGTATTCTGGCTACTTGTACTTTGCATAAAATGTTTCAGACAGGCTCCTCTGCCTTTGTGTGTGTTGGATGAACTGCAATGAAAAAATTGATTCTGACTGCATTTTAGAAGCTTAAACATGTAAGTATATGTTTATTATCCACTTTAAATATATTTTTATTGTTAATTATTCAAATTGATGTAATGTTAACTTATTTAAAACCAATACTTCCCTTTAATAAATATAAATAAATGAATAAATCTTCTGTTCAAGAGTCAAACCCGTGTTTTAAATCTTGTACCAGAAGCAGTTGACTCTGTCCTGAGAGTAGTCGAACTGGACCGCAGAGCACGACCTTAGATCCAGCGTCCTAATGGGCTCCTCACACTGCAACAAGGAGATGGTTGACGTGTAAACACTGCAAGCTCAAGTCATCCGTTTGCAGATTAAAAAGTGTCGGTCTAAAAATCAAGACCGTGAAGGGATGTTCAGCACGCGTTGTCTCAGAACTGAGAAGACACTCACCATTTTGTCTTTGAAGTATTTCAGTTCATATCTGTAGAGTGTGAACCACCTCTGTTTCCAGTTCTACAAAAAGATACAAATATATATACATATATACTGTATACATATATATCACCTCTCCTAGAGTCAGTTTGAGCTCTAAACCAAACATCGACTAAAATCACAAGCTCAGTTATGAAGGGGAGCGATGATTACCATACAATTTTATTGTTCTTACCTTTACAAACGCACCTTGTTTCACCAGGTACCCCTCCTTCGTGCCAAGCTGTAAAGACATGTTTGTTTCAGTGGAAACTTGACACTACAGTGGTGAATTCTCAGGATAAATGTAGTTAAAAAGCTGTTTTCCAAAGCAGTGAAGGGAGACCAACAAGTCAAGTCACACAGGTGAGGGGCGTGGCTGAAAGCTTGGATCCAGTTTCAGGAGCAGTCACGATGCACAAAGGTCAAATACAAGCTCTGAAGAGTGACAAGCTGGTCAGTCGACCCTGAGGCCATTTCTCTCTGAAGTATCCTTTTAGCTGTAGGACTGGGCTTAGTGTAGTTCATAGTAAATCAAAGTTTGTATGTTGTTGATCCAAGGTAGTATTTGCCTAATTTATAACTTGGAAAGTACCAGAATATTCATCAAGTGTCCTAACACACCAACCTTTAGAAAAGTCCCATCTAACAGCAGGTGTTGTGAAAGAGGGCTGTGGTTATGTTCTGCACCTGTGCCTGCTAGTTATCTTTAGAGCATTTGCAAAAATAATAATAATAATAATAAAAAGCTTATTTTCTATTAAATTTAACTCACTTTTATGCACCTGCACGTCTTTGTCAAGGCAAAATGTCAGCAGTGAAATAAGAATGCTTAAAAAGAGGAGGATTTGCTTTACTGTAAAAGTACCAACTTTACTAGTATCTGAGTAATACTAGCGGTATATGTTCTTTAATGTGGGACATTGCCGAACAGTGTTTGTATTTACTGAAAGAAATAAAAAAAGAGTGCAAAGCAAAAAAACATGTGTAGAAGGGGTAAAGTTACTTTAAATATTACTAATTTTGTGAACTGAAAAGTATATTTCTGTTATTCTCTGATCTTCTCCTGAACTTAGACATAATGCTTAACAGATATGAACGTGTTTTATACCGCAGGTGCAATAGCAACCAGATCGTCCTGCGTGCGGCCCGTCTGTATGGCGGTGTGAACCCGCACCGACTCGTAGATGGACGGCTCCTCCACGCGCCACGGGTACGGGCACTTGAGCACCATGAGTGTTCCTGATTCAAACACAGAGATGGCCGATGGTAAAACAAAGGAAAAGACGAGCACCGATAACACAACGGACACGCATCTCTGATGTTGAAAACATGCAGTCGTTTGTAATGTTTATGTATTGATGCATGGTTCAAAACCTCCTTTGAGAGCATAGACATCAGTAAACGCACAAAAGTTGTACACAGTTTTATTTTTAATCAATAGAATTTACAACTAAATCACTATATTTTAATGCATCAGATTCTAAATTGCATCGAAATATTCAAATTGTTTTGGAAAGATAATCTTATTTTATTAAATAATTTTATGAATTTGATTTATTATAACAATCTAAATACTTTAATGCCTTTTTAAGAATTTGGTGCTTGCTTAAAAGAAAGGACAAAACATTAGACGTTTTTCCCCTCCAAAATAAAAACGGACATAAAGTAGGGGTGAGTAAAGTTTTAAAATAAGGATACAATAGAATGATCATCTGGATGGTTTTTTTTGTTTGTTTGTTTCGTCCTTCATCCAAAGGATTTCATCAGTCAGGAGCCACAACAAACTCAGTCCCACAAGCAGCACACTCACATAGTGGACCAAACAGTTTGCTGGTGACAAGATGTTTTCTGGGGCCCGCCCTCTCCCTCGTCGGCTCCTCTGAGGCAGCCATAGCCAAAGTGGTTCAAAACATCAAAGAAAAAATCAAAACCATCCAGATGACCTGACTGAACTTTATTGGATTTTAATCTGGATTATTGAGCATGAACTTTGTTTTTTTTTTAACCACTCTGTCCATGGCTGCCTCGGAGGAGTCGACGGGGGAGAGGGCGGGCTCTAGAAACCATCTTTTCACCAGCAAACTGGTTGGTCCACTATGTGAGAGTGCTCCTTGTGGGACTGAGTTTGTTTGTGGTTCCTCAGACTGATGAAATCCTTTGGATGGAAGATGCAATGTCTCCACACACAAAAAAGTAACTGTCGAGATGACCTGACAGAACTTTGTTGGATTTTTTAACCTGGATTATTGAGCGTGAACTTTGACTTTGAATGGAACTAGTGAACTTAGTGTTTTTTAAGCTGTTTGCTTTGTTAATTTATGACAGTTCTCATATATCAACTATAAATTTTACAGCTCAAATGTATTAAACTAAATCTCAGACTAAATAATTCAGATTTATGAGAAAATGAGCAAGTTTTACACCATCCGAACTGCATCAAACTCGAGATCGGCTCACTAATCAAACAGAAGTTTAGGAATTAAAGTTTTCTGTGCATTAAACCCATTTTGATTAGGACTGCTCATTACGTGATGTGTTTGCAGATTTTTAGTTCAATCGTTTAAAGCTTAATGTTTTTAACATGTGAGGTGGGCTGCTTCAAGTACTAGAGATTAAAAGAAAATGTACAAAAAGAATAGTTTAAATGTTTGTAATGTAGTGAAGAGTTTAAATATCTTCTGAAGAAATTAGTGTTTCCTAAGTATTATAACTAATAAATTCATCATAAGCTCCATGCTAACAGTAAATTAATCTAAAATAAATCTAATCATGACCAGAAACACAACTTGATTGTTAAAAAACGAATTCAAACCATCCCATTTATTTCCTCAGATCACTCCTAAGGGGACAATGACAATTTTAGACTTTTAAAACCTCTTGATTGAGTTGAAGTCCAATCAAGTGTGGCCCTTTGCAGCCATGTTTATCTTTTTTAATCATATAAGTATTTGCTGCACTGAAAGACAGAAGAAAATAAAAGGAACAATCTAAATCATCTTTAAAGTGTCAGCTTCAAATGATATCATTAAAGAGTACTTGAATATAGGTATGGAAAGAATTAAAGCAGGGTTTGATTGGAAACAAAGGATCGAGTACCTGTGTCACTCCCCAGCAGAGGCTGGTTGGCGAAGTGGTTGACGAAATCCTGGAAACTGGAGAACTCGTTAAATCCAAACATGTAGAAGTTGTCTCTGCGCGTCACTTGAAAATGCTTCACCGAGTCCTTCGCTCTGGGTTTAAACAAGAAAAATCAAAAGATAAAGTTTTGTTTTTAACAATAATGACCAACAAAAGGGCACCAGCAAACTGTACATCGAACTGAACAAACATTTACTTGAGATTTTTAAATGTATATATCTGTTGTAACATTCCATTTTACACACATACAGTATTATTGTTACATCATTTTTAAATTAACCTTTTATTTTAAATTATTATACAGTAATAGACCACTTGTAACAATCCATTTTACACACATACAGTATTATTGTTACATTATTTTTAAATTAACATTTTGTTTTGAATTATTTTAGACCACAGAAAAACAAATGACTCATCTTTACTTTGATAAACTTTACATTATTTTTTAAAAGAAAGCAAATATTTTTGCAACCATGAGGAATTTTTTTTATATGTCACTGTTTATTGAGTTTATAGCTGGAAGATTAAATATGTGTTAAAAATTTAATTGTTGGAAACTATGTAAAAGTAAAACGAGTTGCTTGACAAACTGCGGTTTTCTACCTCCAGCTGCTTTCAAAGTTCAAAGGTCTTTGTCATTCGCATCACATGTGGTACATGAGGTGGAATGTAATGTATACTCAAGGTCCCAGTTACACCCAAAAATAGCAAAACTATAAATTATAACAAAGAAACTGTATGTACAATGATCTAAGATCTACATTAAACCAGTGGTTCCCAACTCTGATCCTTGAGGAACACCATCCTGCATGTTTTAGTGGTTTCCCTGCTTTGACACACCTGATTTGAATGAATTGGTGATCTACAAACTTTAGCAGAACTTGAAGAAGTAAATAAATCACTGAATCAGGTGTGTTGAAGACGAGAAACAACTAAAACATGCAGGATGGTGTTCCTCAAGGACCAGGGTTGGGAACCACTGCAATATGTATGGCGTATTAAACAGCAGCCTGAACATGAGTCTGTTGTGTCTGGTTAAAATGAGAACATTTTCAGGTGATCAACTCTGACTCGTTCAGCTGTTCTGCTTCCCAAGACAATATTCTTCTTTCCTGATTTTATAAAACAACCGGAGTTCATTTGAAGCGTTGATTTGTTCTGTTAATCATTACTGGAAGTTGCAGCATTGCAACCAAACCAGCATTAGTATTTGTGGATATTAAAGATCAGCCTTTATAAAATATTGATTTTAAACATCTAGAATACTTTGTAGATCCAGATAAATTGAACGGAGTGTGCTGGACAGACCCCTGAACTCCTCCATCCCCTCTAGACTTCTCCTGTACTTTTTCACCACATCAGATCAAAGAGACGAGCCGAGAATCTGTTTCTGCTTTTTGAGGAGACTTTCCTGTTGTGTGACCGACCTGACGGACAGAGCGAAGCAGCCTGGACCATCGTTACTGTTCCTCAGGAGGTAACTTCCATCCGCCCCGTTGGACAGGAGAACGGCCTCCGCAGCGTGCCGAGACAGGTCGTAGTGGTACCACCTTCAGAAAGATCACAAAACCATCAGCTGAAAGGACACTGATGGACTCAGCTTCAGGAGTACAAACTTTAATCTGAACAGACACAGTTTGTGATTTAAATCAGTATGATTTAAATTCAGATCCACAACTGCAAAAATCAACTAGAGAAATTGCATTTCCTGTGAAAATGCATGTGTGATTGCTAATTGCAGAAGAATTAGCTAAAAACAGCTTAAATTAGCTTAAAAAACTTGCTTAAATGTACTATAGCTGAAATTGAAGAACAAGCCTAAGTCAGCAGAAGAGAGCAGAAAAAACACGATTGCTGAATTTAATTTAAATAAACAGAAATGAGAAAATTAGATTAAAAAGCTGAAATTAGCAACAACAACAACAAAAAAAGCTGAAATGGCAGAAAAGCTTAAACTACCAGGAGGAAGTGGAAGGAGCTGAAATGAGCTAAAAATAAAAGTGTAAATATTTGAAAAAGCTAAATTTAGCAAATAAGGGCTAAATAGGGGCTGAAATAGCTGAAAAAGCTGAAAACAGCTGAAATTAGCTAAAACAGGCTGAAATGTAGCTGAAACCGAAGAACAAAACTAAAATACTAGAAGAGAGCAGAAAAAAACACATCTGCTAAATTAGCTTTAAAAAGCAGAAACAATCACAAAAGCAAAAACAACAACAAAAGGCTGAAAAGTAGCTGAAAAGGCAGAAAAAAGCTTAAACTATCAGTAGGAAGTGGAAGAAGTTGAAATGAGCTAAAAAAAGTGGAATTAGTTCAAAAGGCTAAATTTGGCACAAAACAGCTACAAAGTACAGTAGCTGAATTTAAATAAGCTGATGGTGGAAAAAAGCTGAAAGGAGCTAAGATTAGCATAAATAAGCTAATTAGGCTGAATGTAGCAGAAATTGCCCAAAATAACGTGAACTTATTTTAAATCTTAGCCTTGAATTTAACTTAAATTAGCTGCAAAATGCTAAAATGCTAAAAAAAAAAAAGTAGCTGAAAATGTATAACAAGCTTAAATTAGCAGAAGAAGGTAGAAAGAACACATATACCAATTAGACTGAAAGAAGCAGAAATGAGCACACAAAAGGATATTACTGTATCTGGAAAAAAAAGCTGAAAATAGCACAAACAGCTGAAAAGTAGCAAAAAGTTCTAAAACTTAAATCACCAGAAGGAAGTGGAGAGAGCACATTTCAGCTGAATTAGGCTGAAAAAAGTAAAAATGAGTGCAAAAATGTGGAATTAGCCAAGAATCTACAATTAGCATAAATTAGTGAAATAGTAGCTGAAATAGCAGACAAATCTGAAACCTCCAGAAATAAGCTGAAAGGAGCATAACAAGCTGAAATTAGCAGGAAAAAATATAAAAGGAGCACTAAACAGCGGATATACAGCTGTTAGCCGGAAGTTGCTGGAAAACGTTTAAATTTGCACAAGGAAGCTGAAAGAAGTTGAACCAGAACAAAATGTGAAAAGAGCAGTTAAAGGCTGTAAACAGATCTAACGATATAAAGGATGTAAAATGAGCTCAATTAATTTTCTATGAGAAAAATGTGGCAGAAAAGGCTAAATAATTCAAAAAGTTAAAGTTGCACCAATATTAAAATTCATAGCACCCTTCTCCGAATGAGCTGAATGTTTTTGATAAATGATTAGTTGAAATAGGACAAAACTTGTGGAACTAAAAAATTGCTGAATAACATACAGAAGAGAAATGGATCACAATAGTGCGAATGCTTCATATGGCACAGACTAAAAACTGGATTCAGAAACCTGGATCTACATTTCTTTTCCCACTACTGTATATTGTTCTCAACCTCAGTGACAGCAGATCACACCACCCTGATGTCACCCATCTGATCCAGTTCAACTGATCCAGATTTAATGAGTTTGAATTATCATCAGGTCCGTGGAGCCTCAGGAGGGCTCATCTTTGTCCTGCTGACGGAGACATTTTCACCATAAACCATAAAACACTCCAGCAGATGTTAAAACCTCCAGGCCTGAAGATTTTGCATTAACTCAGTTTGAAAAGCTTCAGGAGCTGCATTCCTCTTTGATTCTTCTTCCGTTTGTCTGTAAATAAGGACGTTCTTTGTACTTGTAATTAAATTTAAACTGCTTCGACCGACACCTTATGAAGCTCGACCACTTAGACAATGTGGAAAAACACACCACAGAAACTTTCACATAAAATAAGAAACTTTCGTAAGTTTAACTGTGACAGACGTGAAGGAAAGTGGTCAAAGGGATGTGAAAGTTCTTCATTTGCATTCATATTTATGGAGGTTTCTTAAAATATACATACAGGTATATTTAAAATATCAGAAAAAGTGAGATGTTAAAAAGTTACAAAAGCTGTGATCAGCCCACATTTCTCTGTGAAAACATCCTGAAGGGTAAACAACGGCAGCAGCGACCACGTCTGGTGATTACACTTCTACAGCCTCTCAGAGCTGCAGTCACCTGAAAAATCAGCTGGAAGAACCAACTTTATGTTTTAAATCATTATTACACCTATAATCAGAACAAAAATAATTATTTTGATTCCTGTTAGCAAAAAAAATCTGCTTCTCACAGTTTGACTTATGTCAGCAGTCTGGTTTCAGTTTGCCCCGTTATAGCAAATTGAATCATGAAATTAAAAAAAATAAAAAAAACGTAATGGTTACAAGAAGACATGATATTGTGACATAAAATGCTTCCATTATAATGTAACATGACTTTAACATACAGACAAATTTTGAGGTCAGACAAGAGAAATAATTGTCCTAAAGAGATACATTTTCATTTATTGCCATTGTGCGAACATTAATTTGTTTACTAAATTCTAATAAAAAGAAATTAATGTGATCAAACTGTAAAATTAATTGAAAGTTTTCTCTGAAAACAGAGAAAGTGCAATAAAAAACTGCAACATATAATACAAATCAGAGTTTGTGAGTCAGCATGATCGTTTTTAGATTTAATCCTTTCCTTCCATGCTGCAAGTCAAACCTCTCATGAACGCAGAGTAAAGGTCAGAAGGTCAGGCGGTCTCACCCTAAAGTCTCCAGCTCGTCGCTCAGGTCCTCGTTGGAGGCATCACTGTAGACGCTCATGTCTCCTGCAGTGTTCTCCTCAGAGGTCAGAGATCATCTGAAGCTGCTGCAGCTGAAAGAAAAGGAAGTGAAAGGACTCGGTCCGATTCAGACACGCCCAAGAGGAAATGAATGCTCATGTTTATTTTTGTAGTTCGACAAATAATTAACCTAACAAACTGACTGTAACCATCTGAATAGCATTATGGAATTTACCTACTTTTCTATTTAAAAAAAAATTTTTTTAATTAAAAATATGCTAATATGGTTCAACAAATTAACTCTCGCTAACCTAACAAAAACGGGAACAGCTGAAGACAATGCACACACTCCATTACAAATGAATACATTAAAACCAAATGCACACCTATTTCAGAAAACACTAAAGCGGTAAAAAAAAAAACAATATAAACTCAGTTTATGTCAAACAAAAACATCTGACACTGCTGATATTATATTCTGACGTACATTTTTAAAGGTTTGGGGATCTTCTACAGAAAAGAAAGCACACAAAGAAAGGATGAACTTCACGACGTCCAGCCAAGTGTGACAGACCAGCTACACCTTGACTGAGGACTTCAAGAACCTCTACGATATTGAAGTGTTCATTGTTTAAACCAGGAAACTTATGCATGGTGAAAATTAAGAAGTGTTCTTCTGATATCAGCCTCGGAGCTGAACAACATACCGGTACTCAGAGAAACTATGTGGCTGTAAACAGTGTGAGAGAATAAATTGTAAATTTGGAGTTTATTAAACATTGTGATCTTAAGTTGTTAAAACAACTGTGAAGCCCAGTTACTTCATTTCCTTTGAAGAAGAAACAGTGAAGCTTTAACTAAAAACTTCATTTAATCCACAAAAGCAACATGTTGTTTTAATGTTTGTTCATCATTTTATTAATACAGTCATGGAGCAACATGTCACTTCCTTCTACTTCAAATGACCCCACTCCTTTTTGGGTAAAAAACACAGTGCAAGCTGTTTGTATCCAAAAAGGGGTGGAGCAATTAAATTCAGTTTATTTATATAAAAAAGTAAAGCCAGTGCCTATATTTAAGAAAATGATTCAAGACTAAATTGTTGAAAATATACTTTTGGTAAGTTTATTAAAGTAAACTCCTTTTATGGCTTCAAATGTATGGACTTAACAAGCTAACAGTCCTTCTAAACAGTTTGGACCA
>JARVJN010000861.1:20046622-20064371 GCA_031763805.1 Argolebias nigripinnis | reverse complement strand
AGAACAGACACGTCCCGAGCAGCGCTTAAACTGGCAGATAGAGACAAAGCCTAAAGCCACGCGCAGTTTTAAGAGAGCAGAGGAGAGACACAAACATTTCAGCCACGCGTTCAGTATTATTTATTTATCTATTTATTTATTTTTCGGTGGAGAAGGTGAGGCAGGCAAACGTGGGAGACAAAGTGCGCGCAGTAGGAGCCGGACAGAGGGGAGAGAAACATTTTAGCTGCGTTCAGTTATTTTTTTCCCCCCATCCGTGAGGAGGGTGAGACAGAAACGTGCGCGTTTGTGTGTGTGGTGGTGGTGGTGGGGGGGTCAGCGTGAGTGTTCAGTATGAGACTGCCTTTTTGACAATGTCCATGGCACACCTGACGATCACTCGCGGCACACTACAGTCGCTGAAAAACACTGCTCAACTCTGCAAAACGACAATAAAAATCAAAGCTTTAACTTTAAGAGTTTAAAGCTGCTTATCTTTTTTTTTGTGGTCATATTCCTGCTTTTTACTTTACATTCTGTGTTTTCACAACTTTACAAACGGTGCTGCGAGCCAGAATTAGCGTTCAAGTTGTGTGAGCGGTGTGCTTGGGCAAAAACAAGCAGAGCTGCAGGGACATCTATGCAACAAATATGACTCAACAAGTTTTTTTTTTTTCTGCATTGTTATCTCAGTAGTGACCAGTGTGGCATATTTTAAGTTCCTGTAAAATCTGTGACTACTTTTATGTTGACATCTCAAAGGTTAGCTAAAAAGGCAGCCCGAAATGTTTGAACTCAACCCGATTTGGAAGCATAACATTCATAATCTCACCACTGTGATGCAGTCTGCCTTCAAATAAAGCATTCGATACCCTGAATTATGCAACTGCTACAGGGAAATTTAACAAGAGCTTTCATCAAACCTGGATAAAAAGTAAAGTTGCAGTGTACAACGTGTTGTATATCCGTCTTGTAAGCAAGAAAACATGAAACTAGAATATTTTGTCCTGTTAATAATGGTGCACTTATTTCTCTGTTTATGTTTTAGGAGGATCTTCGGCGGCGCAAGGAGGAGGAGGGTCGGCAGCTGGATCTGAACACCTCCCTCAGACTCAGGAAACTCTCCCAGAATCCCAGCATTGGGATTGACAACCCCACATTCCTCCAAGACTCTTACATACCACATCAGCCGGCGCTCGGCAGCCAGCACACTCATCCGCTGCTGGGTAAAACGCACAATAAACCTTCAGTAAAACGAGGGATGCAGAAGAGAGAGAGAGAAAAGGAAGGGAGAGTGGAAGTGAGAAGGCATGTGAGGAAGAAATGTGTCCTGTCAGGAAGGGAATTCCTCAGGGAGGGAGAGCTGCACATGAGAGGCTCAAGAGGGCGACTTAATTAAATCTGTTGGCTGGTGGCACAAGGAGTAACACACACACACACACACAGTGTAGATCCTGATGAGAAAGTCTCACATTAATCTGGAGTTTACGTCTGTCCTGGCCTCTTGTTTTGTGTCTGGTTTGTAGACGTCTGTCGAGGTTTAACAACATGAATTATTGCATGTTTCTGCAGAGTTGGAGGAGTTGCTGCTGTCACTGAAGCAGGTTCGAGGCTTCCTGCCTGACCAGCAGAGTCAGAATGACGTAGAGCTGGTGCTTTCACTACTCAACAAGGTAATGACAAGAAAATGCACCAAAACAAGTCGACACTGTAAACATGATCTAATGTCTAGTTTGTGCAGTTACAGATGTGCTTAAATATTGCCAGAGGTTTAAACCAAAATCATCTCATAAGAAAGTATGGAAGTAAAGCACTCTGATTATGTGTTGAGGATAACTCTCAGCTACTACCACAGAAGGCATTTGACCAGGTTGTAGCCATTTTTGTGTTGGCTAAAGGTGCATTCACACCAGCCCTGTTTAGTCCGCTTTAATCGAACTCTAGTCTGTTTGCCTAGAAAGTCCGGTTTGTTTGGGGAAGTGTGTGAATGTGCAGTCGAACTCTGATGCGGACCAAACTTTGGTCCACCTAAAAAACTAGGTCTCGGTTTGGTTAAAGCGAACTCTAGCGCAGTTTGAATGCATTGTGAATGCAAGTGGACCAGAGACCGCTCCAAAAGCAGGAAGTGGACTACAGTGCAGGGCATTCTGTGTAAATACAACCTAAACAAACGCACATTTCTCATACCTCATGCGGAGCCGTCTCAGCCGCCTTGTGTGAAAAACGACATTCTCCATAGTCTTCTGCCTCATCTTCCACTCATGCTGAGTCCGTTGTTGGGGAAAAAAAAAACATTTTGTTTGGTACATGTGCCACAGACAAAACAGAAATCCTAAAACCACTAAAATTTGATGCCACTCCATTTTTGTGTTAATTCCAGAAGTAAGTTGCACGCAGTGTCGTCTTCAGAGGTTTTCATGTCGTTTCCTTCAGTAGTTCTTGGTGCAGCGCCACCACAGGCGAGTGGGGGAACAGGTTGGCTCGACTGACTCAGTGCATTGTGAATGCAAACCGCACCAGCTGAAAATGTAAAGAAATATTCCACATTTTGGTCCCCAGTCGAATTGAAAATGACCTAAGGTCCAGCCACCTTGAATCATGTTGGCTCCAAAAGTTATTCAATTAAGAGATCGTCTAATGATCACTTTCTGAGAGTCATTTCATTTAAATCCATCCAGAGTCCATGAAATATTTTGCTAAGATATTTTTAGTTTCAGTTTTTCTTTGGATTTTGGATGGCATTTTGTCGTTTAATTTTTTTTTTTTTTTATAGAATTAAAATACCTCCAGACTTTGTGCAGTGCATCTTTAAGAAATTGGAGTAATTTTGACAAATTAGTGTCAAAAGTAGCAGCGTTAAACCTAAAAACAGTATTAGAAAGTCCAAGACACAAGAGCTGCATCATCCTGCAGTTGATCATTGAATGTTTGAACTGCATTAGAGCTAAAATATTATTTTTGAATTGCCATTTTTGTAATTTTGCACAGATTAAACCAAAGAAATTGGAACAAATTGTGTGTGTGTGACAAACTGCTGGTAACCTCCAGTTAAGGGAAAACATTTTTTAAGTTAGCTGTTGTTTTAAATAATCTCTGTAGTGTTATGATTTGTGAAATTCTGATTTTAATGTGCTTTCAATGAAGAGGAGAAATAATAAAATGTTTATAATTTTGAATTTAAAACAGGTTAAAAAAGATTGAATTACAAACGTACATGAAGATTTGGGAAGCAAATTTGAGATAAATGGCTGTAACTTTCCTTGTTACTGCAGAAGTAGAGTTTAATGAAAACGATAATTAACAATCAGGAAATGTCCTAATGAGAAAGACTTGCTGGACTCTGGCAGCTCATAAACCGCAACAGTTCTGAGATTGAAAGAAAACAAACCAGATGTTCCTCTGAGCTTTAACTTAACAGATGTGAACTTTCCGGTGTCTTTTTTTGTTGTTGTTGCTGGTTTAGTCTGATTTCCAGTCTGCGCTGAAGATCCATAATGCCGTGGCCTCCAGCATGCACCGACCTTCTCCTCCATTCCCGCAAACGCAGCAGGCGCATCCACTGGCCATGGAGGTAACACCCCCAGACTCGTTTTATCCCAGATACGCTTCGTGTTGTGACAGAAGTCCAAGACGAGAAACGGAGCATTTCTTTCCTAGCATCAGTGCTGAAGTAACGGCACCAAGCTGCTCAGAATCAAGTGTTTTTCTCCGTTTTGTTAGTGGTTTAAAAGTAAACATCCAGGCCACTTGTCCGCCTGGTTCCAGGAACGTTCTCCTGCCACAGGGTTGAATACGTTCATGGCTCATTTCAGAAGAACCTCATTAAAGGCAGCACATTATTTCTGCTCCACGTTGGCATCTCCACCCCCTGCCCTGCATTCAGCTTCCAAAAAGAAGAGCTTATGTTCACTCTGCAGCCCCCACAAACATGCTCCTTTGTCTCAGTAATGAAGTGGAAAAAGAAATGAGTGATTAAAAATGGCCACGGCAGGCTGGATTATTTTAAACTCTCCAACACACTTAGTTCAACTTCATCTCCCTTTTTTTTTGTGGGGAGAAGTTAAGTTTGACTTGATTTGAGTCAAAGTATTATATCTGGGACTTGACGAGAGAAATTTGATTTAAGTCATGAGTTGAAATAATCCGCTTCATTTTATTTTCTAAATTTTATGTTTGAAGACCAAATAAAGAGAATTAGTCCTCAGCAGCTCTTGAAACTGTGTAAATTTAAGCTCAGATGTACAACACGTGACACATTACACTCACTGAGTCTTTATTTTTCTAAAATACTTACATTATATCTCCAATTGTTTCATTTCACTGTTGCTGGTTTCAGGTGAGGAGCCTCATGCAGTCCTCTCAGAGTAAAGAAGGACTCGAGCTGCACAGACTGCTGTCAGATACAAACATCCAGGTACGTAAACATCATAAAACCTCCGAAAGCAAAACATTTCTACTGGCTCTTTAGCGTGTTTGTGTCTGAGCTGGGTTGTGTGCTTTGCAGTCGTTGCTTCTGACCCACGACACAATAGCTGAGACAGAAATGCAGCCTGAATCTGAGCCGGTGGAAGGAGAAACTCTGACCCAGTTGGGAGGAGAGACCGTGAAGATCATTAGGATCGAAAAGGCCCAAGACGTTCCTCTGGTGAGTCGAACATAACGCTGCAGTTTATTTTCTCAGAGGTTCATTGCTCCCATAAACAAGCAGCTTTAAGTTTGTTTCTGTCAACCTTTCTCTGCACAGCCTTATTGTTTACAAAATGTCTGCGTTTGTGGGGGGATTAACTAGCTCAGGTGTTTCAGGTTTTAGTGATGCAAAACATTTTACTACAAAGTGAACAAAAACAATCAGTGCCACAGGAATCTAAACCAAAACTGAAATAAGAGCTCGATGACTCTGCTAAAGAAGCTGAAACAGTGTTTGTAAAACAAAAAAAGCAACATGGTTAAAGCTAACAGCTTAAAAAGGAGCACTAGTTTAAAGCTTGAAGAAGCAAAATACTAGCTAAACATAGCAAAAAGCTAACTGAGTAGCTAAACATTAGAAAAAACAAAAGGGCTAGTCAAATGTGGCCAAAATGCTATCTTAAAACTAAAAGTTGAAAAACAGATGTGGAAACATAACTAAAATAACAAAGCCTAGAAAGTACAAAGAATGCTAGCTAAATGCATCAAAAGGTAAGACAAATTTTAAAGGTAGCCGAATAGTAGCTTTAAGCCTGAAGGTAGCAAAAGACTAGCTAAAAATTACAAGTAGATAAACACTTGCTAAAAGTGGCAAAACCTGTACCTAGAAGCTAAAAGTAGAAAGAGACAGATAAAAGTAAGCTGCAAAAATGCTACCGAAAAGTAAAAAAAAAACTAATTTAGATCTAAACGTTGGAAAAAAGAAGCTAAAAATAAGAAAAAAGGACTCCAAAAACCAAAAGAAGCAGAACGGCAGCTAAAAGTAGCTCAAGAAGACAGAAACAGAGCCAGAAGCTGAAGTAGATTTCAAAGAGAACAAAGTTTCTGACGTAACTGACGAAAGTGCACAATGTAAAAAAAAATATAAAAATGGAGGAAAATAATTGTTAATAAAGTCAATAATATCTATTTCTCGAATGAGCTGGATGGTTTAATGTAAGAACGGCCAAGGTTACAAAAAAAATGACAAGAAAACACGTGTGAGTGCTGACTTGGCACACTTTAAACACCTTGTGGTGATCCACTGACATCCTGACAGTTATTATCTTGGTGTGTAAACAGTTATAATGACTCTTTGGAAGGAGCTCATCCCTCTGTCTGTCTGCAGGGAGCAACCGTTCGTAACGAAATGGACAGTGTTGTGATCAGCCGCATCGTTCGAGGAGGAGCAGCCGAACGCAGCGGCCTTTTATCAGAAGGAGACGAAATCCTGGAAATCAACAACATCGAGATCAGGGGGAAAGACGTCAACCAAGTCTTTGACATTTTAGTCAGTATTTGAATTCAATACTGTTCATTCATATAGCACCAAGTCACAACAGAAGTTGTCTCAGAGCACTGAACAGAAACATTTACATACCAGTACATTATAAAAGCCAATTACTGTATTCTGGATTTGACAGGGAGCCAATGGAGAGAAGCTAAAACTGGAGAGATATGGTCTCTCGTACTAACTCTCATTAAAACTGGCTGCAGCATTTTAGATCAGCTGAAGACTTTAAAGAAGTGTTTGGTCATCCAGATACTAAACAGTTGCAGTAGTCCAGCAGCCTAGACGTGACAAATGCATGGAGCAGTTTTTCTGCATCATTTTCACACGCTCCTCTCAGGTCTACATTCAGTGGAAGAACAGTTTAGTGATTCGTTTGGCTCAAACATGATGAAGATGCAGAGTAATTTCTTTGTTTTGATGGAGTTGTGTAGGTTTTAAATGAATCGGCATCAAAACAACGTGGATGTAAAATGTAACTAACCACCTATTGTTCTGTGACAGTGCTTTTGTAACATTGCGTGTTTGTTTGTAACAGGCGGACCTGCATGGCCTCCTGACCTTTGTGGTAATTCCCAGCACTCAAAGCAAACCCCCTCCTGTCAAAGAGTCGGTGGTAAGTCCTGCTGCCGAGGGCAGAAAGTGTTCATGGCTCAAAATAAATACACAGTTTTTGTGTGATTTTCTCTACTACAGCACATTTGCTTGATTTTTGCCCACTGTTGCTTTTAGCTACTGTCCTGCTCATTTTAGTTTACAGCTACGGTTTTACTACTTGTAGCTTTAAGTAGCTTTAAGCTATGGTTTTGCAAAATTTAGTTTTTAGCTACGGTTTTGCTGCAATTAACCTTTTGCTATCATTTTTCTGATTTTAGCTTTAGGTTGAAATTTAGCAAATTTTGGCTTTTAGCGGCAATATGTTAGTTTACAGCTACAATTTCTGTATTTTCAGCTTTTACCTATAGTTAAAAAAGTAGCTTTTTTGGTTTTTTACATTTAGTTAATTTTAGCTTTTGGCTACAAGTTTAATGATTTTAGCTTTTGGCTAAACGTTTTCTTGTTTACAGCTACAATGTTGCCACTTGTAGCTTTTAGATGGGTTTTTGAACATTTTAGCATTTAGCTACAGTTTTGGTAGTTATGCTGAGTTTAGCTTGAAGCTATTTTTTATTGATTTTAGCTTCTGTTTTACTTTTAACTACCAAATCAGTAAATCACGGTTAATATACAATAATCCCAAGTAAAACATCCAACAATGTTCAGTCAGGTCATCTGGACAGTTGCTTTTTTTTATTTATTTATTTTTTAAATTTTCGACGAGTGTGAGGACAGTCCCCAGAAACCATCTTATCACCAGCAAACTGGTTGGTCCACTAAAGGAGTGTACTGCTGCTTAGTGGGGAAACGGTTTGTTTGGGACTTCTCAGACTGATGAAGCCCTTCGGATGGAGGGCGAAACATCTCTCAACAAAAAAAAGCAACAAATCAGGAATTTTTTTTCTTAATGACGTCATTCAGAACTCTGCATATTCACTGAAAATTCATTTTGCTATTTGATTTTTGACCCTCCAGCTGCTCTTGGGTCAAAAACCCCTGAGCCCTTAGTGTTCGAACTGAGCCTTTTAAATACAAGCTCACCGCCTCTGACAGCAGTGATGATTTGAAGAACTCCAGATGTTCAGGTTTAATTTAGTCTGTCTTCTGTTTATTGTCTCCGTCCCTTCAGGTTCACGTGAAGGCCCACTTCGACTACGACCCCTCTGATGACCCGTACGTGCCGTGCAGAGAGCTGGGCTTATCTTTCCAGAAAGGAGACATTCTCCACATTATCAGTCAGTCGGATCCGAACTGGTGGCAGGCGTACAGGGACGGAGACGAAGACAACCAGCCGTTAGCCGGACTGGTCCCAGGTACCGCTCTGTGATTTGGATCTTTGAATCAGCCTCCGTTTCCGAGCGGTGAAAGGACTTTCGCTCATTTCCTGCTGCTGTTCTCAACAGGGAAGAATTTCCAACAGCAGAGAGAAGCCATGAAACAAACTATAGAAGAAGACAAGGAGCCTGAAAAGTCTGGTCAGTCACAAATGAAACTGCTGATGTTCTGGTCCGGTTTACGGTAAAAGGAAATCGCAAATTTACAGCCAAGATAAAATAGTACATGTTAGTGTATCGAGAAATTATTAAACAAAAAAGATTAGATTCTTAACAACTTGTGAAATTATTTAAATAATGACAGCCCAATGTTTCAAACTATAAGACCCAAATATTTTTTAAATGTTGTTCTGATAAATGTAAAATCCAAGTGAGGGATCCTACATTTTTATGCCCCGCAGCATTCACAATAAGATTTTTTGCATAAAGTTCTGTTTTTTGTCCAAAGGGAAACTTTGGTGCGCGAAGAAGAACAAGAGGAAGAGGAAGAAGCTGCTGTACAACTCTAACAGGGGTGACGGTACGTCTGACCTTTCCATCAGTTTATTTTATATTTGAAGTTGGAGTTACTTCATCAAACAAGTATGTAAAGGAAAAACATCTTGTAAAAAAAAAATTTGTGCTTTTTAATTTGCTGATTTATTAGCACAACAAAGACAACTAGAGAATTTGCATTTCCTGTGAAAATGCAAGTGCAAATGCTTATTGCTTAAGAATGTCAAGAAAACAATTGAAAAGTAGCTTAAAATCGCAGAAAGACGCTTCAAATATCAAAAGGAAGCAGAAATATTGTTCCTAATGTAATGAACTGCCAGGCTGCTGCCAATATAAACTTGATCTCACACACTGTGTTTGGGTTTACGCTCAGCTACCACTATACCAAATGTCAGCTGAATAGCTCTAAAAATGCCTGAGTTATCATATTTTTTTCCCTTTTTAGCTAAGACGGCCATCTTGGATTTTTGATTTGGATGAGTATCTGATAGGGAACGTTCTCAGCTATAACCTCACCATATTTCAGCTCTGTATGTGTAAAAACGGTTGAGTTCAATCCATTCAAAAGTAGTGTTGGTGGCCATTTTGGATTTTTGATTTTCATCCAGCATTTGATGGGAAACATTGTCAGCTATCATCACACCAACTTTCAGCTCAATATGATTAAAATAGTCTGATTTATAGTATTTTTCCTTTTTTGCAAAGGCGGTCATCTTGGATTTTTGAGTTTCAGTCAGTCAATTAGGGATCGTTGTCAGCTACCAATACGCCAAATTTCAGTTGAATCGCTCTAAAAATTGTAGCGTTATCCTAGTTTATCTATGAAACAGCTGAATAGTAGCTAAAGAAATGTAGAAAGAAGCTTAAATTTCCAAAAGGAAGTGGAGGGAGCTTAACTGTGCCCATTAAGTGCGTAGGCATACCGGTAAGTTGAAATTATCTGAGAAAAGCTTAAATTTGCTAAAAACAGCTAAAGCAAGCCGAAAGAAGCTTAAATTACTAGAAGGAAGTCAGGGGAGCATGTTTTTCCTGAATTGGGCTGAACAAAGTTTAAATGATTGCAAAAAATGTGGAATTAGCTGATAAAGATGAAATTAGCATTAAACAGCTAAATGCTAGCTGAAATAGCAGAAATAGTTGAAACTTGCAGAAATAATCTGAAAGGAGCCGAACAAGCTGAAATTAGTAGAAACAAGTTTGAAGAAGCACAAAAATGTTGAAGTTAGCTGATTTAAGCTGAAAGGAGCACAAAACAGCTGGAAAAAACCTCCTGATGAAATTAGCTGAATTTTTCCACAAGGAAGCTAAAAAAAAAACTGGATCTAAATGTAAAAGGTTGTAAACAGCTCAAAAGTTATGAAAGATGTAAAATTAGCTCTATTTATTTTTAATGGGGAAGAAAATGGCAAAAAATGTTAAATATCACACAAAAACTGCGTGACGAGTTAGATGCCGAAAAATGTGTGGAAGAAAAAGTGGATCTCAGTGTCAATGCCTGTGGGCATTCACACAATAAGAAGGGGCTCATTAACAACAAAACAGTTTTCTTGACAGATATCCTCACACTTGAACGCTAATTTAAATTAAAAATAGTTTCGTAATTTTGTTTTTATATCCTCAGTTCATCTCTAATTTTAGTGTTGAGTTTGGAATGTTTTTATCGTGTCAAACGTGACACACTGAACCATTAAACTTTCATTTACGTAAATCAGATTTTGTGTCTGTGCAGATAAAAGCTAACTTATGTCTTTTGATTTGGTCCAGATCTCGATGAGGAAATTCTCACCTATGAGGAGATGGCTTTGTATCACCAACCAGCAAATAGGAAGCGTCCGATCGCTCTGATTGGCCCATCCGGCTGCGGGCAGGCAGAGCTTAGACAGAGACTCCTCAACAACCAACCAGAGCGCTTCGCAGGCGCTGTACCTCGTAAGAAGCCCTCATCTTAACACACGAAAGACTCCACTATGGAGGACTGGAACTGCATACATCAAAAGCAGAAAACCTGAAATAAATACTTGTTTTTTTGCTCTGTAGATACCACACGGAGTCGTCGAGAAGGTGAAGTTAGTGGTCGAGATTATCATTTTGTTTCCCGTCAGACTTTCGAGGCGGAGCTGGCATCTGGTAAGACTTGGTTTCTCTGAGACGTCCACATTGATCCCTCAAAGTCACACTTTTTTAATATATATATATATTTGTTGCTGAAGACACTTCCAGAACATCCTTTAGTGTTTAAAAGAACAGGAACTTTATAAAGTGGGGGCAACTTTACAGAAACTGGTTGTTTTGGAACGTTGCAGCCTCCGGATGGCCTCAGGTCTCAGAGGGTTAACAAACACAGAGGTGGTAAAAATGTCTGAGTCCCTAACGAGCTGCTGTCGGCTCTGTCTTGTATCTCCAGTGATGCATTCGCTCGCTGGAAGGGAAATCGCATGAATGGCTGCAAAGAAAAAACAAAGGACAGACAGCCTCGTGCAGACACTGAAACACTAAAACACTGAAATCTCTCATTTATAGAAATATTCAGTCTGGATTTGACCGTTCAGCTCCGGCTTCCTGTTGATTTATTTTTCCTTCAGGCTGCAAAACCAGCTTCTCTGGTTTGGAAAGTTAATGTCTCGGCCACTCAGCTCTCTAAAAGATGCTTCACTGTAGTTTCGTTTGACCACGATTCACAAATGATTTTGCTTGTTTTTTGATCCCCACCTCCTAGATATAAGTATAGACTTGATAAAGAAATAGGTTTTATTACTTTGTTACGGTAGTGCATAAACATTGAAAGTATGTAAGGAACCAAAGTATGTCCACTGGTATGGAAACAAGGTACGTACCAGTTAAACATCTTGCACATACCCAGTAAGTTCCAAGTGCACACCAGTTAAGTCCCCAGTAATCACCAGGTTTGTACCAGGCTGTAATAATGCTGCTGTTGTCATTCTGCTTTTATAAACAACATCCAGTTGTGCAAAGTTTTACTAGCAGCATCCTCTGTGCTGTCTTCCTCTCAGGGAAGCTGATCGAGTCCGGAGAGTTTGAGAAGAACCTTTACGGAACCAGTACAGACTCCGTCAGGCAGATCATCAACACTGGGAAAATCTGCGTGCTCTGTCTGCACACGCAGGTAGGGGGCGCTCACACCCAGCTTTAGAAGTCACTTGAGCAGTTTCAAACGAATCGTTTCCTTCGTTCAGGCTCTGAAGGTGCTGAGGAGCTCCGACCTTAAGCCTTACATCATCTTCATCGCGCCTCCCTCCCAAGAACGACTTCGAGCTCTGCTGGCGAAAGACAACAAGAACCCGAAGGTTTCCATCCGTCTGTTTTCACACACAAACATGTTGCGTGCCGTGTTTTTGACGTGTTTTGTCTGCCGCAGCCCGAGGAGCTACGTGACATCATCGAGAAGGCCCGGGAGATGGAGCAGAGCTGCGGCCACCTGTTCGACGCCATCATCGTCAACACGGACCTGGACAAAGCTCACAGCGAGCTGCTACGACTCATCAACAAACTGGACACTGAGCCGCAGTGGGTGCCCTGCTCCTGGCTGCGCTGAAACGCAAAAACACAAAACACGCGGAGCGCACATTTCTGCAGACCTGACCAACTGGATGGTAAACACGCTGATGAGGCTTGTGTCTCATATTAGGGCTGATGATCTGACGGAGATCGGTAGAGTTTATATTATGAAGGTGTGTCGTCATGGTGTGACACTAAACTAAGAAATATTGCACTAGAAGTCCTAAAATCCCAACATCACGTTGTCATTTTACAAGAAAGCCCAGAAAACAAACCTGTCAGATGTATTATAGTGTCTTGAGGGGAGAAAATGTTATTTGTAGTTTTCAAATTAATCATAAATCACATGATATAAAATTTAAATTGTACCCAAATCAAAATATTACAAAAAAGTATGTGAAATATTGGATTTCTCAGGTAAAAACTGATGAACAAGCCTGTCTAAAGGTTAAAATCAACATTTTCTTTAATATTTGGTGACATTGAAGAAACAAAACTATCAAAATGTCCTTTTCACTACAATCTTCTTATGATCTGTTTTTGTTTTTCTGATTCTGCCGCTGCCTTAAAACATTTCTGCCACTTTGAGTCACGTTCCATTTGATTTAAGCCTCTTAAATCTGTCGACATTCAAACGATTATTAAAGCTGGCAAACTGCTTGAACCCAATTAATATATGACAAACTGTATTCATTAATCTGTTTGGACTCAAAACTCCATTAAAAGAAGAGTTCACTAAATAATTATTTAAGAACAACTTCCAAAATATGTTTCCTAAGAATTGCATCAAACTTTTGCTTCCAGCTTAAGAAAGAACTTCAAATTAAAACTTGTGCTTTTATTTTTGACTTAGAGTAGCCATTTTATTTTTAAAATATCTTTGTTTTAGGATTGTACTGTTGTAACTTCTTTTTTTTTTTTTGTCATAAAGTGAACGCATCTCGCAAACCTGAACTTTTCATCACAAAATTACATTTCACCTCCTCCATCCTCAAAGTTGAACTGTTAAGTTGTTTTTTTAATTCAAAAAGATCATAATCGCTAAATTTATTTAAAACGAATGCTTTACATTAAAAAATAAAAAAGCTTTTTTGTAGATTTTTTTTTTTCCAGACTGATCAGACTTTTGTAGCAACAGCTGTTATGGAAACACGAAAATATAATCAGTGTTTTTGTTCAGCTGTTGTCATCTCAAACCCCTTTTCGACCAACCCAGACCAGGTTCTGGACCAGCTTCTCTCTAACAGCGGAGGCCGTATTCTGTTTGTCGAGGAGTTTTTCCTGAGGCTTCTGGTTTAAACAGCAAAGTCAAACCAATGTTTAAAAACTTTAGGTTTAGTTTATCACCTGGTGATTATATCAAGACATTTGTGAATGTCACTTGATCAACTTGGAACAGCAGCGTAACTCATAATATTTGGTATGCGATACAAGACATTTTCATCGGAAATGAAATTTCTGTTGTGTTTTAAATCTTTTTATAAGAAGAAGCCATTAATTTGTGATGTTGAGCAGGAAAATGATTGAAATGCCTTATTTAATATTCAACATACCAATAGAGGTGGAGATCAAAGGGAGAAATCGCGATATCTTATGAGTGATAATATCACGATACAGGAATTCTGTGATAACTAGTGGTAACCTTTTTTTGCAGCTTCCCTAAAAGGAACCAGAAGGTAGTGACACTGTGCATGGGAAAACTTGTTTAAAGTGCCTTATTTAATTAGTTACAATATCAAAAGAAGTAGCGGATATCAAAGGGTTACCCACAATGTTTGATACATCATGATATTACGATAAAGGAATTCTGTGATAATTATTGCGGTTAATTTCTTTCCCATCGCCTTGTTTTGTTTTATATTATGTTTTTAGATCTCCCACAAGAAGTCAAAAATTAGTAATGCTATTAACTGGGAAAATAATTTAAAATGCTTTAATTTATTTGTTTGAGTATCGATAAATGATTGAAATACTTGATAGTTGATATGTGATATCCTAATTCTGTAGGAATTCCAGTGGTAGCTTTTTTTTAACTTAATTTTTAATGTTTTCTATTCTGTCTAGCTTCTCTACAAAGAGCTGAAAAGTAGTGCTCATTTGAGCCAAATAATATTTTATGAGATGTCAATATATATCAATGTAAGTGATAAAAATCAGGGGTCAGTCCCTGATATTTGATATGCGATATCACGATACAGGTGTTCTGCAATATTTGTGGTAGTCAGGTCTTTTCCCTGCCAGGTTTTATCCTGTCTTTAGATGATTCAAGTTAAATTTAAAGCCTTATGAACATAGTTTGAATAATTATAAAACTGGTAGATATCAGAGGATAATCCACAATGTTTGATACTCAATTATATCACAGTGCATGAATTCTTTGATATTTGAAGCAATACTTTTTCCCTTTTCTGTGTTTAGTTCCCCTATATGGACCCAGGAAGTAGTGATGCTATGAACATAAAAAATAATTCATAATGCCTTAATTTATCAGAGTATCAATATAATTGTTAACAATCTGAGGTCAATCTCTGGTATTTGATACACGTTAATATCACGATAAAGGAATTTTGTGATACCGGTACTATGGTAACAGTTTCTCATCCCATTTTTAATGTCTTGTATTTTATCTAGTGCCTCAAGGAGCCAAGTAGTAGTGATGTTCTGAGCAGAAAAGAATAATATATTAGGATATTGATAGATGTGATCGAAATCAGAAGGCTGTCCACGATTTTTGACATGTAATATGATACAGGAATTTTGCACAAAAAAAAATACAATTGTGGTAACCTTTTTTACTGCCACATTTGGCTTTTCATATTATATTTTAGTTCCACCACAAAGAACCAGTACGTTTTGATTCTTTTGGCAGAAAAAAAAAAGTAAATGCCTGATTTTATTAGCCAGATTATGAAGAATAAACTGTAGATTTTTGTCACATTGAAGGATGATAACATTTTGCGGTCATTTCCCCCCCCCCATTCATTATCACAAATACTGACCGTTTGTATTGAAACAATAAATATTTAGCAAATGAGAGGAACACAGCTGATGTAAACTCACTACATTCCTGTTACAGTTCATTTTTGATTCGAGTTTGAGGCGTTATTTTTCGGAGAGCCTTTAGTGAAAACCACTTCGGTAAATCGGTTGTAATGTCGGAAACTGGCACGAAACGGTAACAGTTAAAACTATTACCCGAAGTAATCTCAACTTTAGGAGTTTTCTTGTCTTTTACATCAGTCTGGTCTCTGGTAAATATTGCAGCCAATTCTACTGCAGCCTTTAGCGCCACCTGCTGGTTTGAGCACCGACTTCACTCAAAACCTTCTTGTAAACCGGTTTTTGATTGTTCTCAATGCCTTGTTCTGCAGAGAGCTGGTGCTGGTTCAGAGAGTCTAAAAATGTGTTTTCATCGATGGGGACTTTCTCTGAAACCAAAGCTGGAGGTCGGAAAGGGGTGACGGTCACAAAACAAAAACTACCGGTATATATAATTATTTTTGATAGTTTTCTTTTGGTTTAAATTTATTGATTAAATTTAAATAGTGACGCAGAGAGAACTGGTGTTGGCATTTGATTCAAAATCAGGAAAATGGGATGAGGAGTGGATGTAAAAATCAAAACACACAAACCCTTCGTTGAGCCACTATTCGTTCGGGTCAGACAGGTGACTGTTAGGAAAACACTAAAACTAAACACACAGCACTTCATGTCCTTTTGAACACACATGTAGACCTCAGAGCCCTGCAGGCTGAAGAAAAGAACATAACTTTGTTGTTGTGTGTGTGTATGTATGTGTGTGTGTAGGTGTGTAAATAAATGTGTGTGTGTGTGTTCACCTGTCGTTGAAGACAGAAGTATTATTCTGACCTGAAGTAGACCTGACACCATATCGCTGTCACCACTGTGTAGAGCCTTTATATATTTGTAATATTGATTATAGATTTATAAAGTTTTGAAAGCATCAATAGAACAGCAGCTTTCACGCCTTACCTCCCTGCTATTGGTCCAGGAGGACGGGGAGGCGGGGCTAAGCGGAATTCACTGTATTGAATGTAAAATCCTTCTTCTGATGCCACTTCTGTTTGTTTTGATATTCACGATGAAGAAATAAATAGATGATTGATAGAGAAAAAAAAACGACTGGCTGCTTCTTTCTGTTCGCAGCAGCTTAGGTGTCGCATCGTCCCCAGGTAAGATGATGACACCTGAGCTGGTGGTTTGACTTTTTATGAATCTGCCATACAGCTGGAAGCCCAGCAGGGGCTACGTTTCTTTTATTAAAAAAAAAAATCTAAATAATTTCTAATGTTTTATCTTTAGGTTCTGTTCCCTGAAAGTGGAAATAAGATATCTATCAGTTTAGATAAAATATGAATTACAGTTGTTATATAAGATAAAATAGCATTGTTAAAAATGTTTCAAATAGTTTTCTGGTTAAAATAACTTTGTCAGGAGTTCCCTGATTAGAGTTGTAAAGACAAGTCTTCTAACATTTTTACCAATTAATTTATATTTTATGTCACAACTGTTTTTATTCATTCTTTATCTAAATTGAACCAACTATTCTTTGAAATAAATTTAAATGTGTATCACACTAAAACGAACTGACACGATAAATGCAATTTTTTTGCATTTACGGACTTAAATATGTAATAACGTATTCCTACCACAAGGTGGTAGTGTTTAACAATATATCACATTTAATTAATTCTATTCATGTTTCTTTCTTGTCCAAACTCCACGCTGAGTCCAAGCAGTTTCATAAGTTATATATTTGTTTATTTATTTCAGTTTTTTACTACAGTATTGTAAACGCGATCATCAGTAACTGCTTATTTGAGTTTAACCTTTGACCCGAGCTGATCTTTGGTTTCCTTTTCAAACCCTTTGAAGAAAACAGAGATTGTAAGAACAAGATAAATCCCTGCGGACAGAATTTTTTGGCCGAAAAGGGAAAAGTTGCATATTAAACTCAAAAAAATGGCTAAAACAATAGCTGTGAAGCTAGCTATTTTTTGCATTTTTTTTTTCAACTTAGACTGTTTCTTTATCGATCTGAACAAAAATATTGCAAAACCTGGCTGAACTGGTTATTTTGAACTTTTGGTTTACTTTCTGTGAGAGATCATGCCTGCAGACGCAACTGATCATTTCGTTCAATAATCGTTTGCAACAACAGGGATGAAGAATATTACAATGCAATTTTTTAATGAACTTTTGATGATTTTGCTATTTCAGAGTAAAAAAGTGAAACTTTTTGAAAAGTACGGTAAGTTTGAGAGTGTAGGAGCTGGACCATCCTGGTTCCCAAGTTCTGCTCCTGAGACCAGAAGATTCTTGCAGATGCTAATCACTTTCTTACCTACAAATTTGGTTTGTTTAGTTTGAGGACGGAACCAGAATTTTTTTTTCTTTCTTTATTTATTTCTTGGAATTCTAAGAAAACAAATCAGTTTCTTGGATTTCTAAGAAAAAAATCAGAGAAAAGTTAGACCTCACAAATCTAAGTCGTGTTTTCTCTAGTTATTTTGTGGTTTTGAGAAAATAACATAAAATATTTTATATTAAACGATAATTTTGTAAATACGTGTACGTATCATTTATGGGATTGTCTTGTATGTTTATGATTGTTTATGTTTATTAAATTTGTTTTTTTTTTTTTTTTACAAAAGAAACACAATACAAGACAATCCCATAAATGATTAGCCTGGTTAAAACCAGACCCTGTCCTTCACTTTGCTTGAAGGGAAATGAGAATTGAGCGGAGCTGCGTAGGAGGGCGAGGGCCAGGCTAGACCTATATCCTTGTTACCACAGTTTTCAAAAATTCTTGAAAAACTATTTGTGAACAGACTAGATCAATTTATAG
>JARVJN010000861.1:19914938-19930906 GCA_031763805.1 Argolebias nigripinnis | reverse complement strand
AGGCAAGTCTAAACATGGCTTTAACTGCCAGTGACCACAACGGAAAGAAGTCACGAGGCTTCACCTTCGATATCACCAACAAGAACATCCCACAGCTGAGTCTAGTGGGACGAGCAAGGTAACTCGTGAAAGGTCCTGGAGTGATTAAACAGACCAGAGTCTGTAATGTAAACCTACTATTTTTTCATATTAGACATGACATGATGAGAGAGGCCATGCTGCAGCTCCAGATGGACATTCCTTTTCTGAAAAGTAATGCATCCATCACTGCAGTCCTGACGAATGAAGAGAACGTGAAGCTGGACTTGGAGACAGTCGTCCACCTCCCGGAGACTTTGTACCAACAGAGAGCCTCTTTGAAACAAGGTAACTTTCAGTGGTATTATCAGAGCAGAAGATAAATGATCTTTGTGTTTGAGGATGGATTTTTTTTTTTCTTCACAGATAATGACAAGTTGGAGCTGGAACTGAAAACAGACATGAACGCAGAGATAAAAGAAATGGTGCCCAATGCAGAGGATCATTACAGGCAGATGCAACAACTCCTTGATGATTTTTTGGACCAAAGAGTGACGAAGACGGACATGAAACTGCGTCACATCATCACCAAAGCAATTGAGGTCAAATCAATATTGCCATAATTTCTTTCAACATTTTATTTCCTCAACTTGAGGGAGTCCCTCCAACCAGACAAAATGTTAAGATTGATTTATTGGGATTGGCTCTGGGGATAATCCAGATTCTAGCAAAATTTGATCACATTTTAAATTGTTGTTTTTTCTTGTCTCTCTCAAGGCAGGTGATATTTGGCTGGACAAACTGACTGCACGGTTCCCGTCTCTTGCAAACCTTCGCAGCAAGCGAAGCCGCTCGGACCTCATTTTGCCACCTCTGCCCGAAAGACTGTTTTTGCAATCGTAAGTTTTTAAAACAGAGCTTACAGGCAAAAGTAAAATGCATCAAAATATAACAGCACTGAAACAATTTGACGACATCTCATGTTAAATTTTTACCTCAACAGCAACAGTTTGTTTCGATACCAGTTCAACAAGGATACGATGATCTTCCACCTTCCTCTCCCACTTGGAGGCAAAAAGTCAGAAGAACTGAACATTCCAAAGACTTTATCTGTTCCCATCATAGATCTTCCAGAGATAGGGTTGAATATCCCAGCCAAGAAGTATGTGCTACCAACATTCACTGTACCACCATCTGTAGACATCACTGTTCCACTTCTTGGTCTGGCTGAAGCATCGACCAAGATCCACAGCAACTTCTATAATTGGGAAGGCTCAATCGCTGGGGGCAACAACACAGTTGATGTTCCCAATTATGTTGTGCAGTACAAGGCCATGGCTCAGTCACCTTTAAGCCTGCTGTCATACAAATTTGAAGGTAAACAGCCCAAACATGTTCTAATAATACTTTTATTTTAGGTTACTAACACTTCTGCTGGAAAACATGAAATCTGGAGAAGGCAATTTGAGAAATAGCACATTAATTTTTCCTTTCTCTGTTTCTAGGGGCTGGGATGATATCAGGGACAGCTGATGACCATCTTAAATATCTTTTGAATTGTTCTTTTAGCCACATCCTCATTGACACAAGCTTCAGTGTCTTAGAAACATTAAGGGTGGCAAACAAACTTAATGCAAAAGCCAATTACAAGATAGAGGCCTCCAGTATATTAGGTCTTCATGCTTTTCTCTATTATTCTGCCCAGTCAACTTCCACTCTGGATTCTGATGAAGTCTTAGGAGATGGGACTGTAGACGGACTACTAAAACTAGGTTCATTCAACACCACCACCTCCTACACACACAGTTACAACCTCCGTCCACTGGACCGAGAAGGAAGAGGAGAGTCCACCTTACGCTTTGAGTCACCCGTCATCCAGTTTCAGAACATGATCCAAGGCGTTTACGCAAACTCTGAGTTAAACATCGTCTCCAAAACCAGTGCCCAGAAGGACATTTTCAAGCACATGGCAGAGCTCAAGTATAAAGACACACAACTGACCCTGAAGTGCAAAGCCGTTGGCTCAGCAATGGGAAAATTCCTCAACAACCAAGTTGAGCTTGGTATATCAAACGATATGTCCATCTTCAGAATTGAATCACAGGTTGATGATGACACAAGCAGAGTTTACTCACTCATAAGTGGATCTCTTAATTCAAATGAGCTTGAGGTGAACTCTGAGGGTTCCCTCATCTTCGACGTGGGCCGTGGATTGCATAAAGCTTCTGTAAGAGTTGGAAAAGGCGGTGTAATCTTTGGTGGAATGAATAGCATTCAGTGCAGCCCTGTGACCCTGGAGAATATCTTTAATGGTGTTATCGATTTTAACGGAGCTTCCTTTTCTTCAACTACCAAAGCGATGGCTGAGGAAGGTAGAGGAGAGCTGAATATTGAGGGTAAAATCACATCTTCAGAGGTCTCTTTGGATGGTGTTTTTAAGGGCCATGCATACGACGCATCCACAACAAACAACATGAATGTCTTACTGAACAGAAGAGCTCTGACTTTTTCTGGAAACACAAAGGGAACACTGAGACAGATGAAAACTGAAAACAGCTATACACTGACCCTCACTTTGTGGACAATCACCCTCCGCTCCAAGACGGACACCTCTACCTGTGAAGATGTTTACTACAGACAAAACACAAAGGTTGACGTAAAACCATTTGTTTTGGGGTTCAACATAACTAGTGACCTCAAATTTTATGACCTCAGGTTGAATAAAAAAAGTCTTGGGAAGTTTGAGCCAGTAAAGTTGGACCTAAGTGGAAGTTTGACGGGAGCTTACAGAGAAGAACACAACATTGAACATACCTATGAACTCACCTATAAGGATTTATCTGGGTCAATGAAATACAGCACATCTGGAAACGTAATGGATGCAAAGTTGAGTCAAAACTGTGAGCTTGAGTTTGCAGGATTTTCTTTGACGTCGAAGTGTGAGGCGCAATTAAATTCTGAACATGTGCGTTTTAATGGCACATTGCGCACCATAGCACTGCCGTTCAGCGTGAGCGTTGATGCTTTGGTTAACAGCGATGGAAAGCTAAATCTATACGGAAAGCATGCTGGACAACTCTACAGCAAGTTGTTGTTTAAAGCTGCACCCTTGGCTCTTGCATACTCACATGACAGCCAAGTATCAACCACTCACCGCCTTCGAAAGGGGGCATGCTCCACGAGTTTAGGCAACAAATTTGAAGGTCTCCTAACTCCAAATGACCAATCTCTGGACTGGAAAATAAACTCCAAACTGAACAACCATGCTTACGAGCAGGATGTCAGGGCTTACAATAATCACGAGAGGGTTGGGGTTGAGTTTTCAGGAGGACTCCTAACAGATTTCCTTAGTAGACATAAAAGATCAAGACCAGAAACACAAATGTTTAGTGTGGCTGGTTTTCTAAAGTACGACAAGAACAGTGACTGCTCCATAATTGAAATCCCTTTCATTGAAAGCTTCCCTGCTGCTTTTGACAGGCTAAAAAACATACTTACACAAGGCTTAGAATCCTTCCAACAGTTCATAATGAGTTTAAATATAAATCAGCTCATCGCTGACTTCAGAGATAGCTTAGACCAGCTACCAATGCATGTAAAGAACTTTATGCGAAAAATGGACTTGGAGAACAAAGTGACTCACGTCAAAGAAAAACTTGACTATTTGATTAATGAGTTTTCTGTAACAATGGAAGACTTGGAGGATGCGACAAGCAGTCTTAAACAAAATTTGGAAATACACATAATGGACATAATCACTAAAGTTAGAAATTATATCTTTGAAGTTGAGGAGTTTATCAAAGAAGGGCATCTCACAGATAAGATAGAAACCGTAATTTCACACATTGGAGATCAGCTTCAGGCTTTTGATGAAAAACACGAAATTAAGAAATCCTTTGTCAAAGCACTTAATGTCATTGAAGATATTATTGGACAAATAGATCTGCAGAAACTTGAGGAAAGCAGTGCTGCGTTTCTGCAAGTGCTTGATTCTAAATACGGAATCATGGAGATGATCAAAGAAAAACTGTCAGAGCTGAAACATTTTATTGAGGACTTCAACATGGCTCACTTCTTAGAAGGTGTAAAAAATTACCTTCTCTCTATTGACTGGGCTTCTTTCATTGAGCAGTTTACATATCAAATTCCAGCTTTGGAAATACCAAAAGTGATGGAATCAATGAACGAGGTAATCGTCAACTGGATAGACGAGTATGAAATCCCCAACAAGCTAAATGCAGTATATTCCTACTTCAGGGATATAATTGTGAAATATGAGCTGAACAACATTTTCAAAGATTTAATGGATCAGGTAGTGATTCTTATAAAACACTGGAAATTTGAAGAAACAGTGCAGTCAGTTGGAGAGGCTCTAAAGTCTATTAAATTTGAAATTCTTCATAATAAAATTATGGACTTTCTGTACAGTGTGACAAGCACACTCAGGGAAACTGACTTTCATAAAAGCATCAACGACCTTAATGAACGCATCTCTTCAATGCTTGAGACGGTGAAAGACTTTGACTATGATGAATTTGTCGATAAGACAAACATGAAAATTGTTGAGATAACAAATTATGTTGATGAAGAAATTAAAAAATATGAGATTGTCAAAAAGACTGAGGCTCTCAGACAGTTTTTAAGAGAGATCCAAACTTCCATCTACACATATCTGGATGAACTCAAAAACACAAAAGTGGCTGATGCTTTAAAGAGACTGAAAAATGTGATTGACACTGCTTTTTACAATGACATGAAACTGAAAGTGCAGGATATTCTTGAAGACATGAGACAAAGAATTCTTGACATGGATATTAGAGAGGAAATTTACATCTACCTTCAGAGAGCCAGTGAATCCTACAGAAATATGATTATTTTCTTTTCTGCACAGTGGAATGGACTGATGGAGTGGATCAAAAATATGACTAATGACAAGGAGGTCTTTAACCAGGTGAAGCAAGCTGTAGATGGAGCTCTGGACCGACTGAAAAGAGCTGAGATTGAAGTCCCGGCATTTGCTGTCCCTCTTACCGACCTTGTAATACCAGGGTTCACTGTCAACATTAACAAACTGCAGGAAATCAGCATTCCAGTTCGAATAATAGTTCCAGAAATCACCATCCTTGGAACATACACAATCCCTGCCTTCACTATAGACTTCAATGAGGTCAAGGCTAAGATAGTTGCAATCATAGATGACATCCGAGCGTTTGAGATCCAAGCGCCTGATCCGGAGGACATTTTTGGTGACCTGAAAGCCCTCTACCTATCTGACCTGCCAGACCTCACCTTCCCAGAAATTATTCTTTCAGAGATCAGATTTCCTGTGATGAGCGTCCCCAAATCAAAACTGGAAGACTTTGAAATCACGATGCTTACCATTCCTGACATTACATTACCCAAGATCCCCAGTGACATCTGTATCCCAGTTTTTGGTAAACTCCATGGAGAATTTAGCATTACTTCCCCACACTATACTCTTGTAACCACAGCAAATATGGAGAACTCAACTTCTACTTTGAAAAATCCACAGTTTACAGCCACAGTTACGTCTCGTGCACGGTCACCCTTTAAGATCCTGGAGCATGTATTTGAAGCCACTGCTAGGCTGGAAGCTCCCAGAATGAAGAAGCTGCAGTTCACAGAAACCATGAAGGCAACACATATGGCCTTCTCGGTTGACCACGAAGGCTCTCTGACACTCACTGGATCTTCCGCTGAGGCTTCTGCTAAGACTACCACCAAGGCCACAACCCAAATGTACACAGCTGATTTGACCAATACTGTGGCTCTTTCATTAAAGGGTGGAATATATACAGTGATAGACACAACCTACAACCACAACCTGGTCATCCTGTCAAAAGAAATATCAAATCAGGCATCAATCAAACAAAGCATAGCAGCTAAAATGGTATCTGGTGCCATTACTGTGACGGGTGAAACAAGTAGTAATGGACAGTGGTCAATTCAAAACTTCTCTGATGAAGGTACGCACAAAAGCAATCTAGAGTTTAATGTTGATTTCCACAGTGCAAAGCTGAGATTTGAAGGACAAACAGACTGTAAGACCCTAAAATCGAGGCAAACACTGACTGCCGAGTCTGTGATCTTGAGTCACATCACTGTAGAAGCTAAATGTGAAGTTGAGTCTTTGTCTGTCAAGAAGAGTGTTACGGTTTTAAATGGAGAAGTTCATGTTGGGGACTTGAAAGTGTCACTGACAGCCTTTCATGATGCTGAATTCATGGGAGTTGTGATAGGAACCATGTCCAATTTGTTGGAGTTCAAGGCCCATCCATTTGAGATTGTCATTGATGTTAAGAACAAAGTAAACTCAAAAGTATTCCTACCCCTAAAACTTACCGGTAAGGTAGATCTCCAGCATGATTATGGTGTTGCACTAAACTCAGAGAAACAACTTGCATTTTGGTTTGCTTTGGCAAGGTTCAATCAGTACAAGTACAGTCATAACTTCACAGCAGAAAACAATGAAAAAGACATGTACTCCCAATTTTTAGCTGATGGAGAAGCTAATTTTGACTTTTTGACAGTTCCACTTTCAATCCCAAATATAACAGTACCCTATCTAAAAATAGAAACCCCTGAGGTCAGAGACTTTTCCCTGTGGGAAGATGCTGGCCTAAAATCATTGCTTCTCAACCCTCAACAGTCATTTGACATGAACCTGAAGCTTCAATACCACAAGAACCCTGACATACACAGCTTTAAGTTGCACCTCAAACCACTCTACAACTCATTCAGTGACAATGCCAAAACCATTCAGAGTCGGTTTGAAGCATACAGAGACAAAGTAGTTACCTACCTAACAGAGTCATACAATGAGGCAAAGTTACAGTACATTAAACACAAAATTGACACTTCTAGTCTGCCTCCAAGATTCTTCAGAGTTCCTGGATACAAAATACCAATACTTAACATACAAGTCTCTGCTTTCAGTGCAGAGATGCCAGCCTTTAGTTATTTTGTCCCCAAAGAGGTCAGCACACCAAGTTTCAGAGTTCCGGCACTGGGTTTCTTTGTACCATCCTACATCCTTGTACTGCCATCTCCTAAATTCCCTGTAATCCATGTGCCAGAGACTCTAAGTGAAATAAAGTTGCCATCTTTTACTCTACCAGCTGTTCAGGACAGCATTGTGATCCCAGCTATGGGCAACATAACCTGTGACTTCTCCTTCAAATCCACCATAATCACTGTTAATGCTAATGCAGGCCTTTACAATCAGTCAGACGTTGTTGCTCGGTTTGGTGCTTTGTCAGTGTCTATGTTTGACATTTTGAATGGGAAGCTTGATAGCACCACTAGTATGACAAGGACAAGGGGATTGAAACTGGCTTCCTCTGTGTCTCTAGAGCATAATAATGTAGAAGCCAACCATGAATGTTCTTTTAGCCTCACCAAGAGAATCATGGAAGCTTCTGTGACCAACACTGTAAAAATTAATTCACCACTCCTCCAAATGGAAGTCAATCAAGAGCTCACAGGAAATTCAAAGACAAAGCCACATGTATCATTTAAAAAAACCTTTATGTACATGTTTGATATTCCACAGATTGCATCTGTTGGCAAAGGAAACATTGACATGAACTGGGAACTGGAAGCGTTTTCCCCTTCTTTCTTGCTGGATACTTCTACCCAAGGCAAGTCTGACATAACAGTGGGCGGTTTAAATTTTGTTGGAGATTTGGAAAATAAGAAAAATTTCTACATCAGTGTCAATAACCTGCGTACAACCATCAGCACAGCCTTGAACTTAAAACTAGATAGACAGGACAAACAAAAACGAAGCTTGCCCAACAAACTCGTCTCGTTTGGTCTGACCAATGATCTATCTCTTGATGCTTCCTTGCGTCGTGTTTTTGCAAAATTTGATTACATCAGTAACAACAATGTTAATTTGGAATCTTTTGATACAAGTGGAAACCACATTGTTAAGGGAGAAATAGATTTTGTTCCTTTGACAAGCTTCAAGACATCACTGGACATGGATGCGAGTCAGTTGACTAGTTTGGGTCACGCTGGGCTTGTTCAGAGCATCAACCTGGCTATCAACTCTGAGAAACAGTCCTTCATCTGGAGCAGAAAGGAACAGCTGTCGTCTTTCATTCATGTTGGTGATGTAATGGTTTTCAACAATGAATCTGAAGCAGGTGTGAAACTGACTGAATCAGTGGAGGGTCACCTGGCATTCTTGAAAACAATCAAACTCCCGGTTTATCAAAGAACCCTGTGGGATGTGCTCAAATTTGACGAGGTCACAAACATCAATAGCTTCCAATTCTTAAACATCTCTTCCAGTCTTATGTACACAAAGAGCTCCGATAACTACGAGTTCCAAATACCATCTAAAGTATTTGAAAATGGTGTCACGATTGGCGTCCCAGAGATCAGAATTCCACTGGGATCTTGGGTAAAAGAAGTTCCTCAATCTGTCCGGAACATCGATATGAGATTCGAAAGTGTTAAAGTCCCGGATCATCTAACCATTCCCCCTGTGATCTCAGTCCCGGCTTTTGGTGTTCCATTTACCAACTTGCATGTAGAACCATTTGTGATTGATCCCAAGAACCTTAACATCCCTAAACTGTTCACCACCAAGGCCTTTGACATCATGCTGCCCAGCTTGCCCATAATGTCTGTGCCGAGTTACGACATCAACATGGAGTATCTTCAGGGTAATATGTTGGTCAGGATACCAGAACATGAGATCGTAGTGTCCTCCTTTGCTCTGCCCAAATCGTTCACCATCGGCAGCTACACCATCAGCCTAGATGACCTCACGAGTCAGATTTCAAAATTTCAACTTCCAACCATTGTTGTCCCAAAACAAAAGGTTGAAATCCCTGAAATCACCCTACATCTGCCTTCAAGTGTGGTCATCCCAACTTTTGGGGCCCTCAGTGCTTCTCTAGACATTTCCTCCAATATTTATAACGTGTCATCGACTGCCTCAGTAAATAGGGAGGGCACTGACCTTTCGACGTCACTCAGCTCCAGCTGTGCCTCAACAATGGTCTTTTTGAAATATGACCTCACCGGTAAGACATCCTCCATTTGCATCTGCATTGATTTTTACACTGAAAATGTCTAAAATGATTATTTAATTTTCCCCTCATGTTTCCTCAGCTAGTGCAATGGTTAGATATGATAACGGAACAATTAATTTGAATGGGATGGGCAAGTTGATCCACAGTGACATCAGTGTAAATTGGCTACATGTGTTGGCGCAGCCCCTTCGGTAAGAGTTCATTCTGTATTTGTATTTTACATCATAACGAATAATTCAGACACTGTGAAATGATGTTTTATAAACGAGTTATGAACAGTTAATGTTAATTATTTTACTGTATATAGCTCTTCAAACAACCGCAGAGAGATCTGGTGAGATTGATAAGCTAATGACTAGCGTGAACGGGTTTAAGAACAAAGTGGATTACTGCCGCCACAAAACAGCTCCAGCCTCTTCACAGCATACGATGTTTTAGAAATCTTTACATATTAATTTTGCATTACGGTATATGTATATTAACAGAATTTTCTGATTATGACTGGACTGTAGGCCCCACGTTTTGCCTGTAACAATATTACAGTTTGATGGTTTTGACATCAAGATGCAGCAAAAATATTAACGAGTTAATGTTTTATTTATTTTCAGAACTAAGCGTCAAATCTCTCGAGGCGACTCAGTGAGCCAGTGAGTCTGCGTTTGCTTCTCTGCTTCTTGGACAAAGTTCTCAACACAGCTCAAACTAATGTGCATCAAAAGAACATCACTTACAACAAATTTTTTTTTTGAAGGGAGTCTCGTCACACTCTGAACATTGACGTCAGCAGTCGAACATTTGCCGATGCGAACTTTCGATTTGCGTCCCGAAAAGACGGCATCACTGCGTCTGTGTCGTCTCCGTCGGCTGGTTTCCTTGGACTGCATCTCCAGAGAAGATCTCCATCACAGCTTCATGGGAAATTGTTTGGCCGTTACCTGGTGAGACCATTTTACTTCTTGTGTTAGTTTTCTCTTCTTGTCACCAGAGTAGATGTTTTACTTTGGACTTGTGGAACGTGTTGGGTTTGCAAATTTTTTACCCATTCCTAAATGTGTGAATGTAATTCCTGAACCTATACGATACACATGCGGTCTTGGAGGGAAAACCTCTGAAATTTTATGTCAGCACCGAAATCAGCATCACATCTTTGAACTTTTTTTTTTCCATCCTCAGTCCTCTCCTGAGAAAGATACCAACGCTTTCACCGCAAAGGCCTCCCTGAAGAACGCAAACAAGCTTGTCCTGCAGACGTCATGGAACTGGGACTTCTTCGGTGACGTGATCCAGGGCTTAAAGAACCGGATCCCTGAGATGACTAACGCTCTCCTGAAGTTTATTAACAAGTATCACGCCTCACACTTTGGATTCGATCTGAACCGAGGCGGTGTAAAACTGAAGAACGCTGTTTCTAACCTGATAGAGTCGGTTCATCGCGGGGTTTCGGTTTTGTTCACCACGCTGCAGGATTTAATCCAAACCTTCGCCGATCAGGGAAAAGACACGTACACAAAGGTGTCTGACAGCTTGATGTCCACGGACTTGCAGGAGTTTTCAGACACGCTGGTCCTCGAGGTTACAACTCCTTTTAAAAACATCCAGAACAGAATTGAAGTCTTGTTAGAGCCCGTCACTGAGTTTTTGGAGAATAAAAAGTTCACACTTCCTGGATCGGAGAGGGAGCTTTCCATCGTAGATATAATCCAGGAAGCTCATCAGTCTGCGTCAGAAGCCTTTGACGGGGCAAGTCGGCAGTTTTTTAGACTCTTGGAGAAGATTTCTGCATACATAAGGAGCATCGAGTTCAACGTACCTGGAACTGATGTTCTTGTAAATGGACATGAGCTCATGGACAACCTGACTGCTGAAATAAATGCAGCAAATTATCATCTAAGGTCTTATTTGAGAGATAAAGCAGACTTGCAGATAATTGCTGAAAATACTGAAAGTCTCCTCACCTTCCTGAAAGCTCAAAACACTGAGCTTTCTCCTCATGTCGATGCCATTTTTTCTGAAATCCTTCGGTCTTCAAAGCAGACCACAGACAAAGCTCAGAAATACGCAGATGATTGTAAAGCCCTCCTGAAACTGAAGCTTCACGAGGCTTACGGCGTTTTAAGTATGGAGAGAGTAAACGGCGGCACCCAGCAGTTTATCAGCGTTTTACAGTCAAATCTCTCCGAAGCGCTCAATGAACGTGTGGATCTAATGAGAAAGGCGTCTCAGAGCACGGCGCCGTACATCAGAGTGGGTAAAGAAAAGGTGGACGTTGAGATTCCCTTACCTTTCCAGTGGAAATCCTTCAGCGAATGGCCGACTCGGATCTGACAGTGAAACTCTCTTTTGGCTAAACGGGTGTGAACAATGTTTTTGTCAAGAAAAAATACATGATTAATGCAGTTATGACCTGCCGAGTGTATAAGTGACTGTTTGTTGGTGATAAAACAGAAAATCCTTGGAGTTTCATGATGCTATAAAGGTAAATGTTAGTTTTACTGCAGTGAGTCGAGTCGGGATGGACGGAGTGATGAAGATCAGATTGTTCAGCATCTTCCTCGTTCACTCCAATATGTAGGTTCTGAGCAGCTATAGAAATTTGTTCAAGCTTTCTTGATTTCTGGCACTGATACATCTATGCAGAAACTTTTAGGATTTTAAAAACAAGCCAGATTTGGAGTTAAGGTATAATTAATGAATTATTCAGAATTTTAAAAAATGTTTGTTTTTTTGTTGTATGTTGTAAGGGTCAAGGGTGTCAGTCTTAAACTGACACACTTTACCTTAGCGAGTTCTCTTTTAGAAAATAATTAAACTTAGCATTTCTGTGATCTTGACTGATGAACAAAGTAACCATAGCAAAATACAAAGTAAATAAAAAAAATTAAAGTCTAAATTCTAACTGAAAATAGGTGAAACTGTAAACTAAACATCTATATGTGTTACACAGTGGACAGCCCGCTTAATGTAGGTTAGTCACATGACTCATGCTTTGTTTACATTGAATGTGGACCCACATTTTAGAAGAAATGCTGGAGTAAACTCTTTCAGACTGCACCATTTGATAAAGTTCAGGTCAACCTTTTTCAGGTTTGTTTTCAAAGTTTACAATAAAAACTGTTAAATGTTTTCTACAGATTCATGAAGTTTATTCTATCTGAGCTCTAGATGAAGTCACACTGTTGTCCATCATTTGCAGGACAGTATCGCAGCATCGCTCTAATTAAATTGTGATCTTTTATTTTGGAGTGTAAAAATAAGTTAAAGGTTTGCACATACTGTAGGCTATTGGCAAATTTTGAATAACAATTTGTTGCTTTAATGCAAGATATCCACAGAAATCCAACTTTTTTGTGTCTGTGTAACTTCACAAATAGTTTCATAGAAATATGTCAAAAATGTTTTTCCACAGACGGAAATAATTTTACATAAATCTAGTTTTACTAATAATTTGTGTATGGGAGAAATTGTGGACTGAAAGCTGTGCTCCATCTCAATTTGACATTGAATGTCCAAGAACCTTTTTCACACAAAAAAATAAATAAATAATAAAAAAATAAAAATAAAAACAAGATTAAAAAGCAATAAAATAAAGGTTTAAATAAGTCTGAATTCATATTTCTTTTGTATTTGATCTGGTAGTGGACTTGGATTGGTCCAAATCATCTGTGCCAAAGAGACATGTGTTTAGGTTTGATTGAACACTTTAAATGTAATATTTTATCAAAAGTGTTACTTTAAATGCAGAATGTCTAAATGTCAAAACAATACATATTGTACAGCAGAATACATCTGTATGTTTTTCTTTAAATTCTAAAATTGATGAAAATTATAACGAGAAGCTAAAATTTTATGTTCCAGGCTATGAGTATAAATTTTCTAAGAAATTGAAAAAAAAAAGTTAGGTACACTTTGGATCCACAGTTTGTATGTGTAGCAAAGATTAAACCAGTATTTGTCATGGCAGGAATGATAAGAGATACAGGAAGACCAAGGTTTGCAGATTTAAAAAAAACTATTTAATCCAAAGAATTGTCATGTAAAAAAAATCACAGTGATTAAAATGGTTCCAAACAATGAAATATGTTTGCTCTAAGATATGAACAGAAGGTTTTTGTAGCAGCTATCTGGCTGTAAAACACATAAGGACGCCAGCTGTATGACTCAGTGGAAAAAGGTCAGTCTGACCCACACTGTGATCAGACACGTGTACATGACAGTTCTGCTGACATGTCAGAAAATCCTAATTTTCCATCACAGTATTGTATTCATAACCTTTATTTACATATTAATAGAACTATCACACTGTATAAATGTTAAGTTTAAAGTAAAATTGTAATTAAAGAATTCAGTTTTGCAAATATTTTAATTCTCTTTATTTTTAAGTCTTATTTATTTTTCTTGAACAAATCTCGTGTGGTTTTTTTTTTTTTACTGACCAGCAGGGGGCAATCATGGTGTCGTGAGCCGGATGGGTGTCGTTTTGTCACAAAGAAAAAGAAAAGGGATCTTCCGTTGCATTCAGGACACCTCCGATATGTAGTTACATTGGAGACTCACTGTTGCGTTGTTTTTTATATTAACAAGAAATGTTTGGTTAAAATATTTAATCTAAAAATAAACAAACAACTTAGTATTCTGACATTTATTCATCAAAAAACTAAATAGACATCGGTTAAAATTTTATTATTTTTCGTAAAGAATAAAAATCCGAGCCTTTGCTTGCACTAGAACGCAGCAAGAGACTTCCGGTAAACTGACCAATCAGGAACCAAACCGGCAGATGCTTGGATGCTTGCGAACAGGAGACAGGGAGAAGTGACATCGATTATTAAGAGGATAAACTGCTTATTTAATCAACAATAAAAGGTAAACTGTTTTTGTTACACTCATTAGATAAAACCTAACTTTCTATAACCGCACTCATTTTTGTTTTTGTGTTTTTTTTTATACAAGGCAGGATATGATGATTTAACTGTGTTGTGATTGTAACAGAGTTCACTCAAATGTAAACTCTAATATTGAAACTTAATGTAAAATGTTTTACTGTTAGCTAAAACGATTGTAACATTTTGTTTTAATCTTTGGCCCGAATAAATCACCTTCGAACCCTGCTGATAAAAGTCCTGCAACACAGGGGCGTTTTCAGAATATTTAACATCAGGGGGCACAGCCCCAAAATCCTTAGATTCTTATTCATGTTTAATAAATAAACAGAATTAGCACTATCTCTCTGTTTTGGCATTAAACTAGAGCTGGTCAGTTCCTGATCTACCCGGGTTAACGGTTTAAGTCCTTGCACTGAACCAGGACCCACAAATCCGAGGTCTAAATGAACCCGAATCCTTCATGTCATCTGGCAGACTACAGATAAGTCAGCGAGTTAGCAATTACTACCAAAGATAAATAAATACATAATAAATAAATAACATAAACGCACATACTGCGAACACACACTGTTCGGTACGCCGGTTTAATACCTCATGCTGCGGAGTCTGGTCCTTGAATCGGGTTAATAACCCACCAGAAACACAGCTGACTCAGACCAGTCGGGTCGCTGCACCAGGTTAACTCACTGGATATGCTGCGGGGATGTGTTAAGGGCTGATTTAGATAAAAAGCTCACTGGAAAAATCAGCGGACTCAGGCTGAGGCAGTGAGTTTAAGAACTGAATTAAATATTGCAATAAACAATGGGTTGAGAACATTGTTGTTTGTCATATAGCTGGTATGATTTATGCACATGCTATAATGATCATGACTCTTCTCTTTCTCTCCCTCTGTGTATGTTTAAGTGTTAGCAGTATAACTAACAAAGTAGAATATTTTATTATATAAAAACAGCAACAAACTATAAAAATAGTATTATTGTAATTGTTGAACAACAAACAAAAATGCTACTTTACAATGGGGTGGGGGGTAGACACTTTAACATAAATAGTAGTATTCTTTAAAGTTTTTATTTGTGAGCTATTTTTGTTGCCTAATTTTTGCGTCAGTTTAGCGTTAAATGCCAGTAGCTTCATTTTTTTAAAACCTTTACTGTGAAATGTTTTGTACTTATATAAGAGTAATATCCAATTTGATAGTTTAATAAAACTACACTGTGTTCCTTATTGGTAATCTGTTAAATTTACCCTACTCCCAATTTTATACGTGTTCAAATATTGGCTAAATAATCAGTCTACCGCTAATATTTGAATAAAATAGATCAGTTTTAACTATCAATGTTGTCTTAAAATCCTGAATATATTCATAAAATAGTCATTTTTTCTGAGGCTTAATGTTGTACTTGAGTGTATTTTTGTGTATTTAGTCTATGGTGGGATTTTGGGGCTGTAAAATGATTTTAACTGATGATCAGTTTGTCTCTCGCTGCAGATCAGATGGACCACAGGAAGAATGATCCACAGTCAGAGTTCATCTACTGCTGTGGAGCCGTCACGGAGCTGCTCACATGTGGACCCAGTCACTTGTTTTCAGAACACAAGCTTCTTTTCCTTATCGTCCCAGGCGAGTTACTGAAACTTTTGAATCCTTGTTCAATTTATCAGGCTTTTGTTTTTAGACAGCATTTGGTCACCAATGTAGCTTTCTTGCTTTTGAGGTACGGTTTAAAAAAGAACAGGTATTTTTAGGCACTTTTGGTTGCACAATTTGCTGAATTTGTTCGTGGACAGCTGTTTTTTTTTTCTGCTTGTTCAAAACAAAAAAAAAACCTCAAAGCTCAGAAATAAGATTTGATTTGATTTATTTATTCATTCATTTTATATTAATAAATTACACAACAATAAACACATAAAAAAAAACAAGTATAAAATGAAAGGCTGCAGATGAAGAAAAAAATTCTTATTTTATCTTCCCCTTATCTTTCTAACAAACAATTCA
>JARVJN010000861.1:19857525-19870982 GCA_031763805.1 Argolebias nigripinnis | reverse complement strand
TTCCCCTCCCCTTATGATCCAGTCACGACATTACTCCCAAACCCAAAGCCTAAGGATGTCACCTCCACATGAGCTCAGACGGTCCCCTTACAGAGCCCCGTTGGTCCAGTTGTCTGCTCATGACCTTGAGCAGGACCTGAGAGAGCGTGGAGGAGGGTGGGGCCGCAATGAGCGGGAACGGGACTGGGAGAGGGAACGGGAACGAGAACTGGAGCGGGGATGGGCCCAGCGGGAGTGGGAGAGGGAACGGGAAAGAGGGAGGCTGGAGAGGGAGAGAGCCCGAGAGAGGGAGAGAAGAGAGACTACTTTTGGGACCTTTGGATATGGTCGACCCGTTCCTCTGCATTCAGACAGAGACTGTGTGTTTTTAGAATCTGACCAGGGTCTGGACACCACACCCCTGCTTCTCCCCCAGCCCTCACCTTCACCCTCCCCTAGTGGGGCTCCTAGAATGGGTACTGGAGTGGTGGGCAGGAACAGAGCTGGGTCAAAGGTTGGTCCTGACTGTATTGGTGGAGGAATGATTCCCAAGTATGAGAGCGGGAGTGTTAGTTTGGTGTTGGTGGACAGTAAATCTGGGTGTGGGCCAAGGTTAGTGAGTGAAATCGTAACAGGAAACATCTCAGAAGTAGAAATGAAATCTGGATACCAAGACAGAACAGAAGGTTGGAACAAATATGATAATGGATCCAGGTCTAGCGTGAAGAATATGTCTGAAAAAAGGACCGGCTCCCAGGTGAAAACTCGGCCTCCAGGTCGGGATTTGGAAGGAAAAGTTCAGTCTGGTATAAAAAACAAGGAGGGACACAGAGGAGAAACAAACAATGGAGACAAACCAGGAACAGTTGCTGCTAAAACAGAACATATTTCTGACACAAGAGATGAGGCTGAGGAGAAGGTTGGGCCAGTAGATAAAGCTCAGGTTGAACCTGCTGTTCGACCTGTGATGAAACCAGAGCATGATGCTAGGGTTAAAGCTAACTCCCAACCGCTGGAGAACAAGACTGAAGCGGAGCCTGAAATTAAAGCTAAAGCTAATAGTGATGCTGGTTCAACAACGGAGCTCAAAGCTGAAACTAAAACTGAGTCAGAGGTTAAGGTTGCTCCTGTGTCTAAACCTGAACCAGCACCAAAAGCTGAGGTTGGTCGTGAAACAGCAATGGAGAGTCACAGTGAAGCTAGGGTTTTTTGTGAAGCTCAAACTAAAGATGCAACTCAGGCAACCTCAGAAGCTAGAGACATACCTGAAGTTGTTCCTGCAGAGCAAGTAGAGAAGAAGCCAGCAGAGGCTAATAAAACTGATCCAACTAAGCCTGCAAAAAGCTCTAGGTCTAAGTCCAAGTCATCCAAATCCTGCTCCAGGTCTCGACCTGGCACAGCCACAGGGATGCGACCAGGTGTGCTCAGCCCTCAACAAAACAAAGGGCTCCAAGACTTTGACTCAACCGGGCCACCTGAAAGCATGGAGTCCACCTGGCCTCGCAGAATCTTGGTCAGAAAGAGGACTGTTCGCCAGGGCGGTGCTGTCCATAACCTCCCTATTCTGCCCCCACTCCCCTCCGTCCTTTCAGCCCTAGAGAAAAGACGTCCACACTCACGTCTTGGTTCAGAGAACCCGTTAACAAATATAACAAACTCTATTGTGGGCCGATGTTCACTGAAGGAACCATCTCACGCAGAACCAGTGCAGGGCGGCTGTTTGGTCGGCAGGGCATCCCTGAGGGAGCAGAACCTGGAGCACTGGAGAGTCTGCAGAGAGCAAGAGGAACCAAGGAGATCCAGAAGTAAGGAGAAACGAGTAGAGCAGGGTAAGGAGAAAGAGCAGAGGAAGGAGAAGGAGGAGAACAAAGAGGAGAGGAAGGAGGAGAAAGAGAATGTGGTGGTGGTTGTGGTGGAAGAAACAAAAGACAAGGCAGGCAAAAGGATTGAAGAAAAAGCTCAAGAAACCGCAAACAAAAAGAAAGAGGAGAAAAAAGAAAGAGAGACAGAGAAAACATCTGAAAATAGGATACACAGAGGAATTAAGATTAAAGAAAGGAAACAAGTACAAGACTTGGAAGAAGTGGTGGAAAAACTGCGCCCAGAAGACGTGGAGGCAGAGGAGGCAGAAGGGAGGACAGTGGGTGGCGAAGGGGGTGTGGAGGGTTGGGACGCTGTTCTTGATATGGTCAACACAATTTGGGATGATCATTGGGATAAAAGAGAAGCAGAAGGTGAAGAAGGAGGAGATATCGATTCTCCCTCAGGTTCCCTGAAGTGTTGGCCTCTTCTCCGGCCCCCGATTGGATTTGGGGGCTCCCACCCTCCCTCGTCAGCAGCCTCGGAGCTCAGCCTGACGGAGTTAGAGAAGAGGGCCAGAGAGCTGGACTCTGATCTGGAGCACCTCGATCTGTCTCAGCCACATAGGGAGTCCCAGGATTTGTACCAAACTCTGCTGGAGCCACAAAGGGATCGAACCGACATCTACCAAACACACCCTGGACCACAAAGAGACAAAACTACGCTCCACACAGGTAGACGATTGCTAAATTTATCATGTATTTGTGTTAATCTGCTTATGTTTGTTTATTTATGTTCCTTTAATAATACACAGTTTGGAATTGATTAAATTATTCTATACTGTAGAACTAAGGAATACCGTATTGATGATTTTCCTCCATTGAACACCTGTCATGTCTTTTGTCCCCAAATCTTATCTGAAGAAAGATTTTCTAAATTAAACCATTTGATTTTGTTGTAAATTCAGGACATGACATAAAAACATAAAACTAGAAATTAAGTTTGTCGACATCTCGGGGAACTAACGAAAAACAAGTAAAGTTTTCTGCAGACGATTAACTTGTTTATATTGGTGAAAGCCACTATGTTTATTAATTAATAAAGTTGGTGTGGGCGTGATTCATGGGAAACGTCCAAAAACAATAAAAATAAAAATTGCAAACTTATTCTTATGAATAGAAAATCATATGAATTTGGTTTGTATAGTGTTTGAAGACATTAAATTGTTGAATTTCAGATATCTATGGTTTATGTTAAATATCTGCTTTACTTTTTTAGGAGTTAGCAGCAGATCCCAGGTTAGTTTGGAGCTCAGTCCAGTGACTTCAACAGTTTCAGACGCAGATGGATCACCTGCTGAATGGTCAGCAAAATCTGTAGGCACGTCCACTGTTGGCACAAGGTAATTTCTGAAAAAATGATTATCAGCCTATAAACTATTCTGTCTGATGTTTCATACATCTCAAATGTGTTGCATGAAAACTATCCATATTTCAATTTAGCAAAGGTGTAATTTATGTCTGATCAGCTGCAGAATTTGCCAGGTTTTAGGCAGAGATGTTGTATATGTATATTCAGAATATTTTAGAGTCTGATTTGTGAATTAATAACTTTTATAGGGTATTTAAAAATAAAATAATTATTGATATGTAGTTCGGAGAAATATGTGTCACTACATTGAGGGATGATGACTCGAGGAGAATTTTAAATACAAATATTAGCTGTAATCAATTTTCTTTTTCTCATTTTCTTTTTATGTTTCTGATATACTCTCACAGAGCAATGAAATATATCAGCACCCAATTTTGACTTGCGGCTGTGTAGTGAGGTGTCAAGATTTCTCACAGTATAAAATTGTTCGTGTTTGGATTATACATGTAAGTAAATTCAAATTAAATGCACAAAACATCTTGAGGCTGAACAATGCAATGCAATACAGTACTGTAGAGTAAATCACCAAAATGATAGAGGTCCAAACCTTGAGCCTTGAGGTACACCAGATTTAATCAGTAAATTAAAACATTGAAGCCCTTTTCAAACACGCATTGATTAATGTTTGGGGAATTGTCCTAGTCTTAAAGTCAACAAAATGTTTATGTAAAATTGACCTTCTAATACATAGTTCTAAAGAACAATGCTATATTCTCAGGCAGAAAATGCATCTGTGCTGTTGAACATAAATTAACATATTTTATAATTATTAATTAATTAATTAATTAATATTAACACATTATACTTTATAATCTAAGATGTTTGGGAAATTGTATGAATGCGCTTTGGCTCTTTTGTCATAATTGAAGGTTTGTCTTAAGCAGTGATGAACCTTCATTAAAAAAGGACCAAATTATATTTGAACAATCAAATGTCTCCAATTTTTATAGATTGATAAAGCCCGATATGACAAATTATTTGAAATTTCAGAACAATAAACAAATTCTGGCCAAATAAAGACATAAGTTTTGATTTGTGCTTGTACCGGTAGTTAAAATAAATAAGACGGTTTGTTCCAGTTTTCTTGACTGCTCAGTTATTTTTCAATTTTGGTGGTGCTTTTTACTTTAGAGCTTCTGATGTTTTCTTGAACTGAATCAAAAACAAAGTAATTGCTGTTTAAAAGGCTTTAAAACTTTAGAAATTACATCACATTGTTAGATTTTTTACAAAAGACTCAGATATGGTTAGAAAATGAAATATACAATTGGCAAAAATATCTCTCTTGATTTAATTTATTGAAAAAAGAGTGAACATTCTGTCATGTTAGTCTTTACATGCACATGCAGCAATACAACTGAATTTCCCCATTATTTGAAGAGTACGTCATCCAGATCATACTATAGAGCACAACTTTGGTTTGTTGTTGTGTTTTTGTCTTCTGAAATATTTGCTTCAGGTCGTTTCACAACATTTCTGTCAGAGTATGTTCTGTACCTGGTCTGGTATGAACTGGTTGGACTTCAGAAAAATCAATTTACATGTATTTGTATTTACCTTATATGTTTTCTGGGCAAACAATAATTTATTTGTTATTGTCTAATTTGATCAAGCCATACTACTGCTATCATTTTTCAAAGCTCCAGTTTTCCATCAAAATTTTTATTTAAACCAAAGAAAAATCTTTTTTATGTTTTGGTTGCAGCTTTTTACCAAACATTTGTCAAAATAGCCTTTTTTGAATAGATGACTTTCAATTTTTTTATTTTAATCAAATATTAGACATAAATTATAATATTATCAAGATTAGTGGCTCTCTTATTGCAAAATTAAGTGTCCTGTTGGTTGATTCATGTGATACTTTGTTACTGATAACATTGCCGCATGTTAAACGCTTGTTCTTGAATTGATTTTTTTAATTGTACCTCTCTTGGGGAAAGTAAAACCTGTCTGACTGTAGATTGCTGGTGCACAAACTTTTCAGAGGTTTGTTTTTCTGAGGAACTGAAATGTTTACTTTTTTCCCTCTAATTAACAAGTAATTTGGGGTTGTGCTTTATTATTATTACATGAGTTTAAAATAAGTTTTATTATACTTTATTTTAAGGCTTGTCTGGATGTCTGATGGGCTTTTGGGTCATATTTTTGCAGAAATAGAAAACAAATTGATTCAAGGTACATGAGAATGATTGTTGGCTTGTTAGTAGATTTCATTGACCATTCTCCTTGTTTTAAACAACTAGTATTGTTCTGCCATTTAACATTTCCCATTACAATAAACTCCTCACAATGCAAGAACAGTGCCCTTTGACAGTACAGGAACAATTACAAGTAGTACAAACAAGCAGCTATTTATTTATATATTTAATGGTAAAAGCTTTTTCTATGTTTATTCTGATAGCAGTAGAAAAACAGCCAAGAGCGTAAAATATATGCACCTTTACTACAAAGTAGAATGAACAAGAGATTTATTCATTAGCTTACATAAAATCTGGGTGCCATGCGTTATTCAGCATTTGATGTAACCATTGTGGAAACATCTGCAATCAGTCAAATGAACCATGCAAAGTGGTTACAGGCAAAAGTATAGATGCCAAATCACACGTGTCAAAAGGACCACATTTTATTTGTCCCATTATAAGAAGCAAAGAAAACGGCACGACTGAAGTGCCCTTTGCTGAATGTGTCCCCATCTGATTATAGTGACAATCTAATTGCCATGATATGAATGCTGTCAGCAGCTATTAAATGCAGATAAATGCCACGGCCTTAGCTAAATTAGAAAGCTAATGTGCTGATAATGAGGTGTCCATCACTTCCGATGTGTGGGCAGGCGTGACGTCTCAAGGTTGAGAGATAAAAATAAATCAATACCTTTGATTTTCTAAAGTAGGTTATTACAGTTTTGGTGGCATATGTTGAAAGTCACATTAGCTTAGCAGACTCATGGGGACCAAGCAGCCATCTGACTGTCCTATCTTTTTTTTTCCCAGCTCCACTAAAGAGGACAGCTCTCCTGACTCCAACCTAACGTTGGAATCTGACTCCAGTGGCGTCTTCCTCTCCCTGTCCAATCAGAGCCAAGAAGAAGGCGGTTCCGACAGCGACCAACCGATCAGCGGATCAGAACTAGGCAGCAGCAACACGTCGCTGGAGAAAGACGGGGACGACGGAGCGTTGAAGGAATGGGGAAGGGAGGAAAGTGCGGAGCTGCAGTGGTGCTATCCGTCACTGCTCACTGCTTGTGAAAATGTGGAAGGAGATGGCGGAAGAGAGGAGTCAGGATGTGGAAGGATGGAGGTAGATGTTGATGAAAATGGTCGAAAAGAAGGTGGGATAGGAATGATTACAATCTGTAAGACCCCACTAGAGCAGATGGATGCCAACGTTTCCTTAGATGTCCCACAAAGAGAAGGATTGCCCCCTAGGAGAAAAGTGACCCTGATGGGAGTAGACTCCCCTCTTGCTCTGTCTCCTTCAAAGCAATCAATCAAGCGTCTTCTAGATCCAAATCAGAAGACAATAAGAAGCTCAGGATTAGACTGTGGGGACATTGATCATTTTGTCCAATCGGACAGCTTTGTTTATCTCGCTGTATCTGCAAGACCAGCCTCCAGGGGTGAAACCACCTCGGTGACAGAGGTTTCTGCCCATGATGCAAAGCAAGTACATGTACAGCAACGTGCAGACAGCATAAAAGCACATGTCGACCAACCAAATATGGAGCGAGACGCAAAACTGATGCACCTTACCCCACAAAAACCAGAGGAAGGAGACTTTCTGTGCACTGATAGCTTTGTCTACCTGGCTGCTCCAGACTGCCTCCTGCTGGACCCTACAGGAACTGCTTCCTACAGTGGCAAGTATGTTGGCATAATTTTGGTGCATCCATTCATTCATTCATTCATTCATTCATTCATTCATTTCTGGACACTTGTTCTGACTTTCATCAAGTACAATAGACATATCTATGGTTGGAACATTTTAAAAAGAAATATGGAAAACATGCATGCTATGTTTGTGTCTTGCATGCTGTTTTTAATGCTTCTGGAAGCATTTAGTGCCTATGTTTCTGCCCTGCTAGAAAATGTGTTGCTAGTTTACATCTCTCAAAGCCAAGTTATTCATGATTCCAACATTAAGCAGCCACAGAAACCCGCTTGAGTAACACAAGACACTGTGCTGGTTTGTCAAGAACACACAGCATATTTCAGGTAACTAAAGAGAGATGGGACAGTTTTGGTTTTAATCTAGTCTGACGCTCTGAACGTTTGTCAGAAATTGTTTCAGTCTTTTCTGCATTCGTACCAAGGTGTTCTAGTCAAAGAATGTATGAGTTTAAAAGCATACTTTTTTGTTATGATCACAAAAGCAACAGTTATGCTGCTCTTTGACATCTTTAATGTACTGTACTTAAAAGATTAATTTATGATCGGAATACATTCATGGTATATTATTGTAGTAGTATAGTAGTGGTATAGTATATGATTTGAAATGTTTCAATTTATTTGCAAACAAAGGCTTTGCTTTTAAAGTTTTTTTTGTGGCAAACATTATAATCATATTTTATGTTTGCATGCATTTCTACTTGGTATTTTGTAGTTATTTGGGTATTGTTTTACATGTACAGTACAATGATCATTTTTCATTGCCCAATTATTAAAAGCAGAAAATAGAATTGGTTAAATACATGTAAACGAATATGTTACAATTCTATGAAGAATAATTACTTTGTCATTGTGGTTGACACTCGCTGGACAATATCTCAGTTTTTGTTTCTCTGATGTTTTTTCCCAGGGAGTCAGATTCTGAGAGTTCTGATTCTGGACCTGTTGACGTGTCAATTCTGGGTTGTGGCTCCGTGGCAGGGGACAGTGACTGGGACTCAGACTTGTCCGACTCCGATCCCAGTCACTCTTCCAGAGTCTCAGGTGCTGGTAACAAATCTGCTGGTGTAGCACAGCCAAAGCGGCTTCCTGTTGAGCCCGACTGGGACGCGTTCGGAGAGGCCACCGAGCCCGAAGTGCTAAGCGAGCTCTTCACGGAACAAGAACAACTCGACATTGGCAAATTGGGGAATGTTACCACCAGCATGGTAGCAACTCCAGTTGATCCCACAGAAATTGAACCTGTGACAACAGCGGCAAAGCCGGCAGCGCTGCTTGAGCAGCAGTCAGTGACGAAGAAGGTCACGTGGCAGTTTAAACCAGCCCAGAGATCCGTTTGCACTGGAAGCAGAAAGGAAAAGGAGAAAGAGTTGGCGAGATTCACAGAACTGGGAGTTGACACATATAGACCCTCCCCTTCATCTTCATCGTCTTCATCATCGTCATCATCGTCATCTGGTTGAACACTGATAAAAAAAAAACTTTGTTTGGCTATTTGGAGAGAATCGATTCCAGTTCTGGAGGTGAAGTGCCAAAAGGTAGAGAACATAGAACAATGAAAAAACATTTTTTTGTAAATCTTTAATTTTGCATTTAGCTGCTGCCATGCTGCCGCCTTCAGCCTTGTAAAAGCTGCATAAATGTTGTTGCATTTTCTGAGATTAGCCAACATATTATCACCTATAATCTCTAAGTTCAAGGGTGAGACGCATTTTTTAAACAGACAGTGAGCTCATTATTTGTTTTATTTCCATTTGTTCTCTAGATAATGAACATGAAAGTTTTCTTTGGCTTTTTATTCTGCTGAATGGACTGAACAGGGTATAAAGGTCACACACAGTATCAGCCAGTGTTTCCTGTTTTAAAACATCATACTGGAATCAGTTACAGTAATGCATACATGATTTCAGACCGAAAATAATGTACACTGGTTTCTTTAATTTGTTAACCACAGGTAATTACACACATTCCCCACACACAACGCCCCCCGCTCCCCCTCCAAAAATCCCCCAAAAAACACTCATTTATATATAAACACACATGCATATACATACCGGTACATGTAAAGAATGTGCAAAGAGGAACAAATAAGGAAAGGTTTAAACTAAATGTTTTATTTATCAACTAGAATAAAATTGTGAATGTAAAATTTAAGCAATATGCTTAGAGATTTATGCTATATTCTATGTTTCATTTGTATAAAGTGCTTTTATGTGAATTAATGGCTGCATTTAATTTTCCTTATGCAGCCAGTTACTGATTGTAGAGACTGTTGTGTGCACATTTAGAGGTTTTATGTGTAACATTTTTAGACACCTATTGATCTTGGGGTGGTTCGATAAATTGGCTGGTAACAAAAAAGAGATGGCTGACAGGTTTCGTCTCAGTCCATTTGTGTTTTCTTGATCTGTCTACTCACTTCCTGCTATTATTTTCAATTTTTGATGTGCTGAAGAGTCCCATACACTCCTGATGAGGAAAAGGCACTTTGCCAATCCTCGCCTATGGTCATGACCAAAAGAACGAGATCCTAGATAAGAAGCTAAAATGGGATTTTCCCGTTGGGTGGCTGGACCCTGCTTTGGAGATAGGTGGGAAGTAATGCCACTGGCATGGCCAGATTTGGAGATGCTGATCTTCATCCCAGCTGCTTCACACTCTGCTGTGACATGCTCCCAGTTTGAGTTGGAGCTCATGGCACGATGGCGCCAACAGGACTTCATCGTCCACAAATAGCAGAGATGAAATCCTGAGCCCACCAAACCGGACTCCTTATGCCCCCTGGCTGCACTATAAAATTCTGTCCATACAAATTATCAACAGAATGGGTGACAATGATGACAACGGGCAGCAATGGCAGAGTCTGACTCTTACCCTGAAGGGGTTTGCCATACTCCCAGCAATGTGAACCAACCTCTCATACTGTTTGTTTAAAACCTGAATGACCTCTAGCAACAAACTTCAATCCCATACTCACAGATCACCCCTCACAGAATACCCTTCAGGATACAGTTAAAATCATTCTCTTAAGTTCACAAAACACATGTTGACTGGTTGGGCAAACTCGTGCTCACTGAGGACCCTTCCAAGTGTAAAGAGCTGGTCCAGTGTTCCAAGGCTGGGATGAAATCTGTATTGTTCCTCTTAAATACAAGTTCTTCATTTGGACTATTCCATAACATCCCTTAATAGACCTTACTGGGGAGGCTGAGGAGTGTGACTTCTCTGTAGTTGGAACACATCTTTTTGTTCCTCATCTTGAAAAGGGAACCACCGCCTCCCAGTGTACCAATCCAAAGGCACTACCCCCAATATCCATGGGATGTTGCAAAGGCATGTTCACCAAGACAACCCAGTAACATTCAGAGTCTAGTGGAACTCGAGGCAGATCTCATCCATTCCCTAAGCACTTCCATTGCAGAGCCTTATAACTACCTCAGCGTTTATGAACGGACCGACCTCAAAGCTCCCCGACTTTGAATTGAGTAGGTCCTCAAACTATTTTTTCTATTGCTCTTTATTGATTGAAGATAACAGCATCCCACCTACACTATACACTTCTTCTTTTAGATTTTCCCACTTCAGGGAAGTCATCCTTCTCCATCTCTCTCTGTCCTCACTCCATCTACCTCCATGTCCTCTAACTGCAGCCATATATCTCCTCTGTGTATTTTTCCTGGCAGCTGCCTTTCTAACATCCCTCTACTCACTACCCACTGTCCCTCCTCTGGACATGTCCAAACTAACTTTATGTATATCCCACCTCCACTATATACTTTGTACAGCGTTGGTAAAGTGCTGCTTTCCCCACCTGAACTGTCTGCTGGTTTGCCAGAATCTTCTTATAGCTGATCAAGATTCTCCATCCAAGGCCTCACCGAACTCCTCATATGTCCAATCCTTAGCCTAAGCAACAGTGATGGCTGCAGCCCACTCCCAGCAAATAAGACCCAATAGGACTCCTTCAGCTTTATGGTCTCCCTCATCTGGGGTATCCACTAAGTTTGAGGAGAGCTTTTATGAGAGGCACCAATATATTTGTGTCCAAAGCTCAGGGTATAGCTGCTTCGACAACCAAAGAACTGTTGGAGGTGAAAGTTGAAGATTCTTCTGATGGGTTTGTTTGACAGACATTTTTTGCAAACCCTCACTTCATGTTTGGATTTATTGGGTTTGTCCAATATTTCCCCTTGTCATTGGATCCAACTCACTACCATGTGGTGATTTGTTAACACCTCAGCTCCTCTCTTCAACAAACGTACAAACAGCAAAACTGATTTAAGGAGGATAAAAAAAAACATTGCAAACAAGCTGAATAGTGTTTATTGAATGTGACATTTAATTATTAAACTAAAGTCTTGTCAAGGCATGCCTAACAATAGTAATCTAAACCAAATGTAGCTAAATACATTAAGGTTGGTTGTGTATTTTATAGTTATTGCAGTGCAGTGAGTTCTCTCTTCTTCCTTTGAACCTTGTCTGCCCGCTTTCACATTTAATTTTTCCGTAGATAATAAAACGCTGGAGTCCATTTCTGTCCTTTTTCCTTTGAGTCCTCTTGACAACTTCAAACAGGAAGAAAATGAGACACCTTCAGTTGTGTTTGCACTGAGAGAAAAGCAATCAGGAAAGATTTGCCCCCCAAAAATCTAAGTTGGTTTCTCACTGAGTGCAACCCAAAAGCCGGTGGACCTGTCAGTCATCTCAGCAGCAGTCGTATTGTTGAATAAATAATGCTGTAGAATAAATGTGGTAATCATTACCTGATGTTAAAAATGATACACGTATTACCTTTAATCACAGAGGGAAGGTGAAGGTTTACTAATTATTGAAATGAAGGACTGCGTTTGGCGTGACAGGCACGTGGAGTGATTTCCAGTTGTTCTTTTCAGTTGGACATAAAACTCAAACTGACCAGTGAGAGTGACGTTTTGCCTTTTGCAGCCAACATGGATTCTGAAATGCTTTGTCAGTTTTTATGCTCGATAATGATGATGACGATGTGTGCACATGCAGCTTTTAATGGCGCCTTAAATGCACCTGTCGCGAGTCGTGATGGGTTATTTACACGTATCTCACAGAGGAATGAAGCGCTTCGTTCACATTTCTCTGTTTTTAAAGCAGCAGGTTATGGTTTTTGACTATCTGAATGTTTTAGAGAAGGATTAATAACCAGAAACGAGACATTCACAGATTAAACGAATCATGTGAATGTTGCTTGAATCCAAATCTGCAAAAATTGTCATATTCTTAGCACAAAAATGAGCGGAGGATAAAACAAAATGCTTATTGCCTTCCCTTTGCAGTTGTAATCAACCCAAATCAGCCACTTTCTTTACATTGGTTTTAAAACTAACGAGCACACATAAATGAATACTTGGGCCATTTTTAAACGTGCTCAAATAAAAATAATTTAGAGCTTCCAAAACATCCGTGAAATAAATTGATTTTCTGCATTGTGATCCAAAGAAAAAATAGATCTTATTTCATGTTCTGAAGCAGACAGACTGTGCAACACATGCTCAGCTATAGCAGTTTAGGCTCCAATCTGAACCGACTGAGACACTCTGGAGCTGTTGCAGTCTTGAGATAACAGAGCTGTTGACATGACTGTGGATTTGGTCATTATGATCATAGCTGAGGCCTTGGTTGGTGACAGGGTTGGTTGCGATGCGTGGTGCAGTAATTCGCCTGCCAGGTCTGATGGAAAGGTTGAAGTTGATATTTCAGGGAAGATGTTGCAGATAAACCCACAGCTGTTGGAGTTCAGATAAAAGTCCTAAAGGATTATTTCTCAACTGAACCAAAGCATGGCATCAACTGCTTTGTTAGTTTAAATAACCTGAAAATAAACGACAGAAACAAAATTTATTAGAACAGAAAATCGGACCTTAGAACCTGTTCCCATTTTTCTCAAAAATCGGTTACAATTTGGTTTCATGGGTTCGCTAAAATTGTCTAACTTCTCGCACTTTTGGTTCTAGATGCCTGTGAAAATGGAGTGATTGTTTTGAGAGGGAATTTGTTCTGCAAATGTTTTGAACACAATGCTGTACTTTTTTTTTTCAACCGTCATGAGACTCCCACAAGGAAACAGAGAACCCTCTCAAATGTTTTGAGACATCTTGGAAACTCCCTCCTACACATCGTTCACATTTTGACATCAGTAAAGTGAGGCTATTGAATAGACTATAGTTTCACGATATATAATTATTAAATAGAGCCATGTAGCTACAATGTGTGCACAAACCAGGAGGAGAAATGTGAATTTTTGTGTCTTATCTAACTACCGTATTTTCCGGCCTTTAAGTCGCTCCGCCCCATAAGTCGCATTAGTCCAATTATGTCCAATAAATTGGA
>JARVJN010000861.1:19718189-19729251 GCA_031763805.1 Argolebias nigripinnis | reverse complement strand
AGGAAATGTTTGTTAATTTGTTTTGAGTGTAGTACCTTTTTTCAACCACCGGATGGCAGTATAAAACAGTTTGAACCGGATGGATAGTGAGGGAGCGAGCAGCGTGTCTCTTTAAGAAAAGTGGGAGGGAGGCGCTTTGGAGCTTTGACAAAATGGAGGTTTTTCACAGAGGTTGGCCTGTTAGCTTAGCTCGTAGATTAGCTTCTCAGCTAAGCTGCTTTTAACGATCCAGAAACGTGATTTTGGACGGTTAAAACATACGATAAAGAGAAAAGAGAATGGGAGGGGTCAGTGAAGAGCACCGGAGTTGAGCTTTGTCTTCAGTGGAAAGAGAGACACGAAGAAACGATAAAGCCGATTAATGAAAATGAGGTTGATAATTTCCATTCATTGTGCTATTAATTGATTTATTATTTATTGCAACAGGCCTAATTGTAAATGTTAAATTATTTAATAAATGCATTTTGTGCCTAAAAAACAATCTTTTAAATGTTTTCTAGCTCTGTTACAAACGCTAATGCATGACACAAATCAGCATAAGTCGCATGAATGCACATGATGGTTTATTACATGTTGGTTTAAGTGTTTATTGGTTCAAATTGTGGATAAAGCTGTATGAAAATTTTAAGGGCTGAAATGTTCTTTTCGACCCGGGTCTCAGTCTCAACAAGAAATCCCGTTTAGTTTATAAAAATCTGAACATGCCGTCCCAAACTTGGCGATACAAACCACCAGTTGGTAATTTAAATAAAAATGAAATTCTCACCTCATCCATGAAGAAGTTTGCTTGTTGCTTCACACCAAACATGTATGTTTTTTTCATGCACGTGACCTCGCCTCCTTCACCTGCCTTTTAGCCCCTTTGTGTGTTTGTGACGCTTTACAGCTCTTTTAAATCTCCGAAACATTTTCATGCTGAGTCACTTTGCGTGGTTTGCTGAAGGACGGCTCTAAAAGGACTGTTGTGTGTCATTAAGTGCTGGCTTTGCTCAGACAGTACACTTTGGCATGCTTTTCACATTTTTCAGCTCTGCTTCCAGCTCACGACACTGAAAACGTCTTCTGTAATAGGCACGCTCACTGTCCTCATTTATTGCCGTGTTACTCGTATTCACGAACTAATAACTAGCTGCCAGATTGTTGTTTGTGCATTCCTGAAAAGCATTTCCACATAGTCTTCAAATTGTACCCAGAAAATAGTCACATCTGGTTACGCTGGGAAAAAAAAAAACCTTTGTGCAAAAATACTCTCGAAGGTCTTGATTGACTTCCACATAGCAGGGGGGTGAGACGTGTTGCACTTTCAGAGCTCCTTTTCTATCATTTCAAAACAGTAGCGAGCCGACAAGTCAAGTCAATCATCAGAAGCAGCCCCTCTCATTCAACAACAATAGCAAAGAGCCCTGCGTCACCGCTACTGACCACTTAAGACATCCACAGCTCCGCAGAGCCCCATTCAGCACGAGTCAGAAAAGAAATCAAGGCTATTTTTTCCACTCTGCTTTTATGTCAAAGAGAGCAACTGAATGTGCGAGTCGAGACGTTGGAAAGCAGCTGGCACTCGACAGCATGAAAGCCTCGGCAATTCATTTTGCACACTCCCTCCCAGACGGGAACATAATGCACGGCGTTATTGCGGAGTGCGGTTGTAGACGAGGGGCGAAACACTCTCATTGTGATTGCCTCTTTTCCTTTCAGCTCGATTTACAGCTCCGGTTTGTGTCGAGATTTCTGCATGGAGATAAGGGGCGAAAAAGAAATCGGCGGAGGCAAAAAAATAAAAATCACTTGATACAAGCAGCGTTTTTCTTTAACTTGGTTTATTATGTTTTTAAAGGAAAAATGTCCTAATAATTTAGGAACCATAAGGCAGGTTCTTGAATATTTCTAAACGGCTACGAAATTGAAATTCTCAGCTTGAGGGGGTGCTGTGCAAAAGTTTTGGGCAGGTTTGAAAAGTTTCTAAGAACACTTACCAGTAATTCTAGAAATGTATATCTATTAGTAATGCTATATGAACAGAAGCCAAATCTAAATCATTGCCACAGATCTTCTGTGGAGGTTTCTGGCTCAGATCCTTCTGTCTCCTCATATTATCAGTAACAACCATATAAATCTGTACCATCACTTCCAGGACTCTTGTTCTGCTGCAAATGGTTTTTAATCAACCGTTTGTTTGAGGTGCTTGTCCTGCTTCAGAATACATTTGAGTCCTATCAGGCGCCTTCTTGATGCAATTACATAATGAATGATAATGTTCTAATACTTTGTATTTCTGAGCATGAGGACGCCATTGATTCTGAACAAATCCCCAACTCCATTTGCAGCCAATACCTTGTAATCATCACCATGTTGCACTCAAAAACCTGATTTCTTCTGGAGTCAAATACTGTATGTCCAAACCTGACCCACCAGTCCTCCTGCTGATAGTTTTATGCACCCCAGTTCATAAGTTTTGGTTTATAGTTGAGTCCTCTCTGTCTTATTTCTAAATTATAAGCGTTTTGACAAGAGTTATTTCATTGAAAACACTTTTGTTCTTCCTGTTCTGGACGGCAGACGTGTCCCACAGGGGACACTGCTGGAAGTCCTTTTTATTTTAAAGGAAATAAACTGTTCACCTTTCACCGGCCGCTCTAAAATTCTTGGGTGTCTATCGTCAGCGTTGCTCGTCCTCCTTCACAAAACTTTACAGCTGCTGAGACTTAGTCTGCTCTGAAATCTTTGCTTGGCAGAAACCTTCCTGGTGTGTCTTTTTACCTGTGACACAAACCTACCCTCGGTAGCAGTTTGTCCTTCATTAAATTTAAAGCCTACATCCCTAATTACCTGGTTGCTGTCAAGTAAATAATCATTCATCTGAATATTATCCAAAAAATTCTGACTTTGTGCAAGTTTTACTCAAATATTTGTGCTATTTTGAAGACAACTTGTGATGTTTCTTCTGTTTTTTTTCCAACCCTGCTCGAAGCTTTAGTGCTGTGCACAGTAAACGTCACGATTTATTGGAGTTTCTGCACACTTCATCTGATTCATTAGACTTGCACTGGCTCCAGAAAATGTGATCTTTGTTCTGGGTGGAGCGTGTTTTTTTGGGACACTGCCCTCGGCTCTGAAAATCTTTGCTTAAGTCGTGACACTGACTCTCTGTCAACGTCAGAGAGAATTATAGCATCTCCTCGAGGTATTTCCTGAATCAATTAATTTCAGCTGCATGTTCTGTTTCAGTGGAGGCTCCTCTTCCTCTAACTGCAAACAGATGCATCGCTAACTAAAGAAACTCTTCAGATTTTATCTTTAACATCGTCTCCCACTCCAGGTTAGACACGCAGCAGTTGCATAGCAACAAGAACAAAGTTAACGCTTCGTGCATCCTTTTGAGTTCTTGCTCTCAGTCATCGTGAGCACTCGCAGCTGTGCTTTGTGTTTGATCAGGAGAAAACTGCATCCTACGTGGTCATAATCTTGCACATAATCTGCTGTGACATTATTTCAGGAGCAGAAAAACGGGTCACACTTTGCTGCAGAGGAAACAGCTGCAGCAGGTTTAATGTTCGAATTGAAACTGAAAAGATTTAACTGTGAGGATTTTGCACAAAGGATCCATTACACCGTGATAATAACTCATTCATAAATAACTACTAATATAAAGGTTTGCATTGCAAATGTGTCTTTCCCTGATGTTCTGAACCTGCTTCTTGTTTAGATACGTACGTTAAGCTGACCTTACTGAACTCCATGGGCCACGAAATGTCCAAGTGTAAGACATCCATCTGTCGAGGTCAACCCAACCCGACCTACAAAGAGACGTTTGTCTTCCAGGTGGCTCTTTTCCAGCTCTCTGATGTCACGCTCATCCTCTCCGTCTACAACAAGCGCAGCATGAAGCGCAAGGAGATGATCGGCTGGATTTCTCTGGGCCTGAACAGCTCCGGAGAGGACGAGCTCACCCACTGGACTCAGATGAAGGAGTCCAAAGGACAGCAGGTCTGCCGCTGGCACAGTTTGCTGGAGTCCTAACGGTGACAGGAGGAGCAGGCTGAGGGCGTCTGAGCGAGGACAGCCACAAAATGCAGGTTCATCCCAGATGAACCCGAGAGGTTCGGCTGGGAGACACGATTGGTGAACAAGAGTTGTTGGTGGATGAGTTTGGAATGAACTAAACATCTGCACTCATCTGTTCAGCGGCTCATTTCATGGCACTGTGGGTCAAATGATGATTCGATTTTGAGTTAATAATCCTGTGTGTGTCTGTTCTTGATTGCCTTGGATTGATTTTTATCTGGATAAGATGAGTACCCACACCTCCGGATCAAACAACTGATGCCAGAATGACTCTAAAACTCTCCACGAAGCCTCTCGTTTACAAAGTAAAAAAAAAAAATACAGTCAAAAGTCTAAGCAATCCAGATTAAAAAACCTTTCTTCAAAACTCCAAAGTTCACGTTCAATAATCCAGGTATAAAATGTTCAGTCAGGTCAACTGGATGATTTCTTTTTTTACTGAGACGTTTCATCCTTCATCCAAAGGACTTCTTCAATCTGAGGAGCCACCAAACAAAACTGATTCCCACAAACAGCATACTCCATACTGGGAAACAACAAACAGTTTGCTGGCACTAAGATGGGCTCTGAGGCCCGCCCTCTCCCCCGTCAACTCCTCTGAGACAGTCATGCCTGTTCAAAATGCCAAAGTTCATGCTCAATAATCCAGTAATGACCTGACTGAGCATTGCTGGATTTTATTCCTGGATTATACTAACTTCAGACATGCAGCTTCAAAAATTAGAACATCTGTCAGAGTTTTAATAGGATTTTGAGATGAAGAGGACGCATCTGAGCTAAGCTAAGTTAAGCTATAGGGTTTACTTACACAGTTTGAATGGGGAAAAAAGGTTTGCTTTTAAAAAGTCAATTTTAAGCATTTTCTTTTACACAGTTAAAAAGAAAACAGCTCTCAGTTAGTTTTAATATGTCTTGAAAAACTCTGATGAACCCTTGTTTTTTGAATGTCCAGAAGACCAGACGTAGCTTTTTTAGATGTCTTGAAAAAGTTTTTTTTTGTCTTTTTATAAAAAACTGAAATTTAAACCTTAATATAAAGATTTTAGATCAAGTTCACAGAGTAAGTTCTGCAAAATGCTCCTAACTGATGACAAAAGTTCAGTTAATCTCTGATTTTATTGACACGGTACAAACTGCATTCACTTTTTACAAAGTAACGTTTTCTGATCAGGTTAAGACGTTATTTTGTTATTACAAGAAACAAAACCTCATATTCATTTCCCCAAATTTAGTCATTATATAAAACTGATGGGGCTGGTTTGGACAAAGGTTTTCAACCTTTTTATTTATTTGTTTATTTATTTATTAAGATTTTTTTTTTTCATTATTTGGCAACATTTAAATTATAGTCACTTCACTGTTACTGTTTTTATTTTCCAAAATATGCAAAAAAAATATGTTTATAATAAAAGTTATACAAAAATATAAAACTAAACTTATTTGGATTCATTGCTTGAAAATAATGAAGAAGTGGGATTTGTTGTACATGGAAGAAGTGACAGTTTGTAAAGTGGTGGAAGGATCTCAGTGTGCCTCAACTAAACTCTCTGGCTAAGAATAACGACGTAGATGTGTGGCCTAAACTTAAACCTAACAAAGTTGATTTGATACTTAATCCTAAACCTAACCAATTAGATATATCCCCTAATCCTAAACTTAATCAAGATTTGTTGCCCAATCCTAAACTCAGCTAAGTATATCTATGGCCTATCCTAACCGAGCACATTCATTGTCTAAATCTAAATTTAACGAAGTGGTAAATCATGGCCACATCATAATTTTACAACCAAACTGAAGACATTTTGTTTTATGCATGCACTCAGAGTTGTAGACTTCCTAAATAAAGTTAAGTTAGAGAAAACAGGCCCAAAGTTTTCCGGTTTCCCACCACAGAATCAGCTGTGCAGCAGTTTAAACCACTCCTGACTTGGGTTGTTTGATCTGGAAGTGTGTCTACAAAAAGCTGCTAGCTGTTCATCACGTACGAATCACGCTGTTGTCACATCATAAACATACAAAACACAGGAAACGTGTTAGCGGATCAAAAACGAAATTCAGCTTCTGGTCAATCAAAGTTCAATTTACATCACAAATCTGCAGACTGATTTAAACACGTGCACAACTTTGGAAAGATGGAAGTTAAAGAAAAAAAATTCTGTTCTTTATGAATGTTGAGCTGATATTGGAGTAAAACCGCTGCAAATGATCTAACTGGAAATGTTTTTTGTGGACAATACCAGTTTTTGGACAGAGTTGTTTTCATTTCAATGACTGGTGGTTTTGTTACAATTTTAAAATCTATTGCACAACTTTAAACCAATTGTTTTCAAGGAAACTGAATACCGTTTTGTTGTTGTTGTGTATAACAATAACTCCATCCCAGTTAACAGGTGAGAATAAACACCGTTTACCTGCTCTGGTGCTATAAACGAGCTGCGGCTGCACACGGGAGCCTTTGCCTTATGGTCGTAGTAAAGTCATGCATTTCTTTAGGAAACGGACACACTGATTCATCGTCACAGAAAGCACCGTTTAAATGAAGTGGTTTAATTCGACTAACTTTCAGTATGTCTGCAGACCTTTAACTTTAGCCTCTTTTTTATTTACAGACCAGAGAAAATCCACTTTACTGTGCCTGTGGTTGTGGTTGAGATTGTGCAGTGTTTACAAACAGTGTGTGTGTGTGTGTGTGTGCGTCGGACGCTCAGATGGGTAGTTGTCGCCTTTTTACATCAGATGTGGACATTTCTGACTTAGAAAACAACTTCTTATCTGTCTGGCTTATTCTTTATATTAGTAAATGTTTCTTAAATATTTTTGTATCAGCGATGAGGAGCAGCTCATGTTGTTATTTAATCAAATATTAACCCGCTCTGTGAGCAATACGCCTCGGAGCTGAACAGAAGCACCGGTTTTACAGAACAACAGTGAAACACACCAGGTGAAAGATGGATCGTTGATCCAAAACGTGTTTTATTCAAAATATATTTGATTTAAGCTAATAAATCACATCTGACACTGAGCGACAAAATTAGAATCTTTTTAATGTTGCTTTATTATTATTTTTTAATTCTCGGTCTCAAAAGTTTAAAAGTGATTCGTAGTTTGTTTAACATTTCGACTACTTTGGTAACAAGCTAGTTATGTTTAGGAGACTCTCGGTTTGAAAACTTAATTTTTACAAGTCTTCAGAGCTGTCCCCTGGAATTATAGGCCTACATTTTAAAAGGGGAGTCCCCAAGCTTCACAATGTTCCCAAACATTGTACGACAGGATTTCCCAGAGCCACAGCAGCCCACAGAGAAACATGGTGAATTTCAAAAGAAATTATGAGGATTTAAAGCTTCACTTTAATGATAACCTAAGATGACATTTAGATGCATGAACCGGTCACCATGGTAATCACACTGTTGTCTCTCACTCACTGACAGTAAACCTAATGAAACAGGCAGACAGAAACTCCAACTAGACAACACAAACCGTCACTGTGCTCCGTAAGAAACTCCCTAATTGTAGCTTCTAGTCATCATTTTAGTACTGCGGTTCTCAACCCTTTTATAAGTACTGCCGTACAAATACTAAGCTCTCCAAGCACCACCGATATGACAATCTTACCTGATCATCTAACCCTGACCTATAAACCAAACCAGGTTCTTTATGGTAAATGGTAAATGGAGCTTATATAGTGTTTTCCAGCCCCCTTTGAGGGGCCCCAAAGCGCTTCACAGTACCAACCATCCACCCATTCCGCACATTCATACACCGGTAGCTGCCATGTAAGGCGCCAACCAGTCCTACCGGGAGCAACTCAGGGTTAAGTGTCTTGCCCAGGGACACAACGAGGTATGCAGTGACTGGGGATCGGACCCGAGACCTTCCGGTCTAGAGCCGGCTGCCCTGCCTCTACACCATCTCGGCCCTTCAAATGTATTTATGCCAAGCTTAACCCTTCACCGAACACGAGGCCCGATCAACCCCAGCTATAGGCCGACCTTGTGTGAGGATGTTGGTGTTAAACACCCAAAGAGCCTGAGGTCCACTATGAAGAATGTTCCTAAATCCTAACAACAAACCACAACACATTTGGATTGCTAATAGTAATTTTAACGAACATTATATTTAAAGTCCTGGCTGAGTAAAGTAGATGGGATCTTGATAAAGTGTTCGCGTCTTTGACTACTTAGAGCAAAGTGATCTTGTTGTTGGACTGATTCTTTCTCCATGTTTTAGTTTTACATCATCAATTCCATTTATGATGGTTGATCATCTAGATTTTTAAGCAGCTAATACCAAAGTTTCCACGATATGGATCCTGAGTACAACCAGTGGTATTTGTACCACAGTTTAGGAACTATGAACTATGGATGAAGGAGATCCATCCATCCATCACCTTCCGCTTGGTCAGAAGTCGGGTCATGGGGGCAGCAGCTTGAGCAGGCATCTCTTCCATCTCTTCAAGCTCTTCTGGGAGGACTCCAAGGCGTTCTCTCTCGGTTGGCCTGGTCTTCCCCGGGGTCTCCTCCCAGTCGGACATACCCAAATCACTTCCCTAGGGAGGCGCCCAGAGAAAATCCTTACCAGATGCCCGAACCACCTTAACTGGCTCCTCTCGATATGGAGGAACAGCGGTTCTACTCTATGAGTTCCTCCTGGATAACCGGACTTCTCACCCTATCTCATAAGAGGGGGAGTCCAGCTACCCTGCAGAGGAAACTCATTTCAACCACATGTATCCAAAATCTAAAAATTTCAGTCACCACCCAGAGTTGGTGATCAAAGGTGAGGGTAGTAACGTAGACTGACCAGTAAACAGAGAGCTTTACCTTACAGCTCAGCTCACTCTTCACCGCAACGGACCGGTACACAGTCTGCAATACTGTAGACGCTGCACCAACCCGTCTGTCAATCTCACGTTGCATTCTTCCCTCACTCGTGAACAAAACCCTGAGATATTTGAACTTCTCCACTTGAGGCATCAGTCAACATCAGTGAGAGACACTCCTGTGTTTTTAATATGTAAATTATATTAATGTCAATGTCAATTTATTTATGTAGCACATACAAACAACAAAAGCTGACCATAGTGCTTTACAGTTAAGACAGATAAAAAGTAAAAATAAAGCATCTAGTGCCACTCAAAAACCCAAGAAAGTTAACAGTAAATACACAACAACAATAAAAATCATCTCAAAATTTGTTCTCAGACTCTGCGTGGATCAAACGCCAAGGAATACAGATGAGTCTTGAGCAAAGATTTAAAAAAAAGTCTCAACAGTCAGTTGTCTTTAAATGATCCGGTAAACTGTTCCACTGTTTTGGAGCAGCAAACGCAAAATCACAATATTAGAAGTGTGAGTTAAAAGAGCTTGTTTGTGACATATTTTGAAGGTTTAGACAGCTAAAAAAACAAGTTTGTCATCATTCCAATTGGTAAAATCTCCCCAAAAATCAACAAACTTAAGCTGCAATTGTGGAAAAACAGGTAAAGATGTCAAAATGCTGTTTCGGGCATGGAAAGTCCATCTTTCTGTGACCCATTTAAACATTGAACATTGTTTAATTAGCCTGAGCTGCTGTTTGTACTTTGTATTTTTATTTTGGGGTTTTAACTAAAAGAACCATAACTGTTGTGATCTTCAGCTTCATAAGTTTCTAATAGTTTGACAGTTACAATCAAATCAGGAGAAGAATAGGTATTCAAATCAACTTGTTAACAGGGTAGCACTATTAGATTTATTTCCTGTAAAAATCTAATCTAAAAACCAACGTTAAAAAAGTTCACACCGCTCCGATTGGGCTTGAAGTTTGAAAAAAACCTTTTATCGACTGTAAGACAAATCAAACAGTGTAACGTGTTCCCCATTTTCAATTAAAGAACTGAATTTGATGAAAACATTTAAACTCTTCTTTCACTGGGCGTGTTTTCAGAACGTTTAAAACTGTTCTGTAAAAAAATACTGATTTGTTTTTTAATCTGTTCATCTTAATTTGTGATTTTTATTTATTTTACTTTATGAACTACCCATGTCCGAGGCGACATCGGTGCCTTACTGTTTTTGACTCAACATTCTTGTGTCGCAGTGTCTTAACAAACCTGTAAATGTTTTTTTCCCCTCTGTACATAAATTTTAAATTGTAAAAAAGTATTTTAAATGTATTTACAATAGAATGAGTTTATATGTGATGATAGTATTGTTTAAAAAAATAACTAAATGGAGAAAAAAAACTTGTGTTTGAGAAGTTTTTTTTTTCATCTTGTCTGCTTTCATGATTTTTTTTTTTAATTTTTTTAAATTAAATCAACCAACAGGGGGAGCAACTATCTCACTTCTTCTGCTTTGTTTAAACTCCATATACTTCTTGTAGTTTCAGAAAGTAAACGAGTTGTTTGCTATTTAACTAAACACCAAATAATGTTAAATATTTCAGAGGAAGCGCAATCAATTCTGTTAAATCAGTTTAAACAGTTATCTTTTGTAAGATGTTTACGTTTTGCTTCTTGCCTCCTGAGGTTTTATCACTCTGTGACACAAAAAAGGTGAACTCAGTGAGGAAAGAACGGATCTTAAAATGAAAGTTCTGAACATTCCTCCTCTGAACCGAGTGTTTTTGGAGGATAGATGCTGGAAAATAAGATTTAGTGGCTGCAGTCGAATCAAAGGAAATGAATAACAGATGAGTGGAGACCTGCTCCCTCCCCTCTTTTCTTTGTGGGTCACGTCTCTCCAAAAGAAAACCTCTCCAAGAAAAAAGTCACAACGCTTCCAGGTTCGGTAGTAAAAGGTAGAACCCAAGAAAGCAAAAAAAAAAAAAAAAGTTATTCGAAAGAAAACTTTGTGTGGAAACTAACATTAACAAATTGGTTGAGAAGAGGAGTAATGTGAATTATGATCTGCACAAAGTTGATTTCGTATTAGAACGACTGTTAAACTTCTAAAAATGACAAACTAATGAGTTTGTGTAACTTAGATATTCAACTTGGATGGGTTAAAAGGTT
>JARVJN010000861.1:19658324-19669098 GCA_031763805.1 Argolebias nigripinnis | reverse complement strand
GTTTAAAAGAGAGATGTGAATCCACCAGGATACCCAAATATTTATAGGAATCAACAAACTCAATTGGGACACCGTTTAAATAGTTTTATCCTCTACCTCTGATTGGAGAAGACGCATGATAATGTTTTTACCTGCAACTGTGTGATACTAAAACGTCTATTGGACTACAACAGATAACTTGACTTAATAGCAAATACAAAAATGGCTCCAACTCTGTCAATTTCACAGAAATTGAGCTAAGACTTGGTGCAGTAGTACCTGACAGTCACTCATACACAATGGGAGAGTGAACAATGACATTTTCAGGGTTTGACCAAAACAGCTCCAACTCCCTCAGGTCTAAAACAATCCTAGTCCAAAGCTCTGCTGTAAACAATGGTGGATGATATGCATCCCTTCAAAGAATGTTGACCTGTAGTTTTATTTAATCATGTTACATCTTTCTCACCCCACTGATCGAAAGCCGTTTCTTTTCTTCGCTCCCATCGGGACTTCAGAGCGTATTTGAGCATTTTATCGCTGGCGTCCACACTGACCATATTAAAGCCTTCCTCGACCAACATGATGGAGTCGACTCTGCAGAAACAAACACACACAAAACCTCTGAATACACGAATAAAGAGCTAGTAACACGGTTTGAATTAAAAAAAAAAGCATATTTAAAGGTAACCTAATCAATTAAATTTGATCCAGATATGAAGTCTGATTTGACTGGCATGATAACTCAAACCTGGGCAACTGAGAACTGTGGTTCTTATTTTAGTAAAGAAAACAAGACGTCTCAGGAAGTCTTTTCAAAGATTTTATGATAATTTGATTATTGGAGAACACAAGTTCTCAGCAATCATTAACCCCAGCTGCAGGATAAAAGAAAACTAAAAACAGGCTAATGTGTTTAATCTACCAGCATGGAGTCTGTTGACACTTCGAGTTCAGGGAACCAGAAGTCCTCTGAGGTCCAGTTTAGGATGGATTTAAAGCATGTTTTAAATCACAAACTCACTACAGTCACAAACAGCTGGAAAGCCACTTGTAACTTTTCTCCAAAGTGTTTACGTCGCTCCACTGAGCTGCTGGAAAAAAAAAAAAAAAAAAACTACTACAGAAGAAGGTCAAAGATACTTAGTGCTTTAACTTAAGCGACAAGCAGATTTGTGATGTTTATTTGACACGAGAGCTGTTCTGTAATTTAACATAAAACAATATAATTGCGAGTTGTTATAAGAAACTCAGGTTCACTAAGTGGGACAGTCTGTCTGGTTTCCAGCTTATGGCCTTGGTGTTGTTCCACAGCTCAGATAAACTATCAGAACAGATAAACAGGCAGCAGGAAACCAGTTCAAGCTCCCAGCAACTACCCAACACCTGCTCATCCACTCCACAGGACTCACAGGACCCGGTCCGGTTCATTCAAACAGGACCAATAAACAAAATACCAGGGCTATTCACCAAAACTGCTCAGGGGGCAGACATCCAGCAATTAGTCATTATAACCAAAGATCCGTTGCCTTTTAAATTTGTTTATTTTATTGCATTGAATAATAAATACCCAAACCCAGACACCCACCCCAAAAAAAAAAAAAAAAAGCATTTCTTGCATGAACTCATTGGTGGAAAGTCACCCATGGGCCAGAATTAGCCCATGGGCCACCAGATGAATAGCCCTGGTCTAACCTGTAACATGACGTCATGATGGCCGGTTCAGTTTCAGACCTGAGCAGGGTTCAGGTCTTTCATACTCAAGTTGGGTTTAGGTCTGAGCTAGGTCTTGCAGCCTCAGGCCTTAACTGGGATCAGGTCTGAACTGGGATCAGGTCTTGCAGCCTCAGACTTTAACTGGGATCAGGTCTGAACTGGGATCAGGTCTTGCAGCCTCAGGCCTTAACTGGGATCAGGTCTGAACTGGGTTCAGGTCTTGCAGCCTCAGACCTGAATTGGGATCAGGTCTTGCAGCCTCAGATCTTAACTGGGATCAGGTCTTGCAGCCTCAGATCTTAACTTGGATCAGGTCTTGCAGCCTCAGACTTTAACTGGGATCAGGTCTGAACTGGGATCAGGTCTTGCAGCCTCAGACCTGACCCAGGTTCTGGTTTTTCAGGCCCGAGCTGTGTCCAGAGACCCCCTCTGCCAGCTCCACACTTTTGTTCTTCGTCCTAATCCAGATTTTGTTCCAGTGTAAAGGCTCAGCAATTTTGAGGTTCAATGAGAAACAAAAAAGCTTGAACAACATTAAATTATCTGTAAATATAAGCTTTACAGCAGATCTGCTTGTTTGCCTTCAGAAAAACAATTTAAAAGAAAAACAATTCAGTCACAACAGAAGTCATCTCAGGTACACCCATACATTATAAATAAATGTCATTTACTAAAGTAATCTACAGGAAGCAGCCAACAGATTGTGTGGTCTTTAAAACTTTTATTAAAGAGCAGATTCTGCCTGAACCTGAACGTCACACACAACCTGCAGGAGTAACAGCTTTTAGCCTGAACCAGGAGACTACATTAAATGCTACCTGAAATTAAAGCATTCTATGGTGCTGGACATTCTTACCCGGTTCCGCAGGCCACATCCAGAACCTTCTGGGTCCCATGTTGTCTCAGCAGAGCCACCAGCCAGCTCTTGTACTCCTGGGTCCGGCTCTGGGTGTCTCCGATGTACAGCTCCCACACTTTGGCCGCTTTCCCGTCGGCGTACTGGTCCGGAAGCCCCACCGCCGCTACACCGAGAGACCGGGTTCGGAACACGCTGTCCACCGACATGCTGCCGCCGCGTGGTACCGGGTCAAAGGGACTCCTTGTTAGCTTACACAGTGAAAGGAAAACGCGTTGGGCCAAAACGCTGCTTTACTCCTGCGTGAAAAGACGGGTATGTTGTTCTGCCTCCACATGCTAGCTTGGTTTCGGTTGTTGTTATTAATACAAACACGGAAGACACAAACTTCTAGCCAATCACGTCCCGCTGCGGAATACCGCCTACTCTCTGATTGGCTAAAACTAATATACTCCGCCCATTTTTATGTTACATCAGCTTTGGAACAACAGTGATTTTTACCCGTCGCGTAGACTTACAGGATCACAAGGTTGCAGTTAGCCCCAATCCGAAATGGTATAAATTGGATACTTGGGCTAATTTATGTTTCATTATGTAGTAGTCTGAGATAAATAAGGAACCGCTATACAGGAATATTATATACAAACGTTAACTCTTTGATACCTGTCAGTCTAAAATCAGGGTTTCATTAACCAATTAAAGGTTATTTCCTAAACGTCAACATGCTGTTTAATAAATCATATGAACATGCTACAACATGTATTACCCATTATGAAATACCTACAGTTTGATTTATTTTGTAATGTACAGCTTGAGAGCTTTAGCTGCAGTAAAAGGAGCACAAATCGAAGGTTTCTGCTTGTGTTTACCAAACAGTGAACTCCTCCAGCTGGGATTGGCTCACAGAGGTCACAGAGCTGGTAGAGGTTGTGTCAGACTCAGTGTTTTTCAGGTCAGGTTTGTCCCATGAGGACTAAAAACACCGCACTGACTATTTTTCAAAGCACAAAACAAAGGTCAGGCATTAACCTGCAACTTATAGTATAAGTCACAAATGAAGCCATGAATAAATTTACAAAAAAACTACAGAACAAATAAAACAGGGGTTAAACAATAAATCCAGTTTATTTACCAAAAATCTTAGAATAATCCAACATATTGGGAAAATAATTTAAAGCTTTAATTTTTTAAGCTTTGAAGCTTTAAAAGCTTTAACTCTGACATACATTGATAATTGTTAATATTTAATGTTTCTCTTTATGCTGAATCAGCATTTGTTTACAGTTGTAAGTGTAATAAAATATTGGAAAAAAAATCTTAATATTTTATTTTCTTTATTTGACACATCTTCGTTGTAACATTAAAAATATTCATACTACAAAAAAAAAATACAATCATGCGGATGGAGGGGTTCCCATCGTAAAATATGAAAATATGTCTAAAATTTTAGACACAAGAGTTGACCACAGTAGAAACTAAACACAAACATCTTTAAAATCACTTCTGCATAAGCAGAAAATACAAGGTTGGTTCTTTGTAAAAAAAAAAAAAAAAAAAAAAAATAATAATAATAATAATAAAAATCACACAAAACTGTAAAAACTGTGCAATCAAGCAAAAAATAAAAAATTTAAATCATAGACAGTAAAAAAAATGTTAATGCAGTTTTGTGTTAAATCAAAACAAAGTACAAAAATAAATATATAACTGTTTCATTTGAAATTATATCAAATATATTACGACTTATCACTGGCCACTATTAAAGGTAGACAGTTATGCAACTGCCTGTGCCTATTAGCAAAATATCTCATGAACTATTGGACAGATTTAAATAAAATCTTTAGGAAATAATCATTGTATATCAACAAATAATGAACATTTGGAGTCAATCCCATTCAAAATGGATGCCACGGCTAACTGATCTTTGGAAACACAACACTGGCTACAATTCAGTTAATTTTAGAGATATTGATCTAAAATTGGGTGTGGTAGTAGCTGAGTCATTCACAACACATATAATGCCAAGTGCTCCTCATCGTTTGTTGAAACTTTAGCATTATTTGTTAAAACCAACTTTTTGTTAGCAAAATATTTCATGAACTAATGGAAAGGCTTTAAAAGTAACCAATGCATGTACGTATAGGCTACAACTGATTAACTTTTAGAGTCAACCTGTGGCTGCCGCAGTCAATCGACCTTAGAAAACATAAAATTGGCCACAACTGGGTTGGCTTTACAGGTATTGAGCTGAAATCTGTTGTGGTAGTAGCTGAGAGTCATCCACAACACTAACAGATTTTTTATTAATTTTTTTTTTTTTTTACTCTGGTGTGATAGGTAGGTGAGATGAAGTCCTTTAACAAAAATAACTTTTTAATTTTTAACGTTATGGAGCTTAAAGTTTCAAAAGATTTTACAAATTCAACATTTCAAATTAACTTTAAAAATTTCAGTTTATGGATCGTGTTGCGTTCACTGACTCGTTCAGCTTTTTAAGATTTTTTTTTAACTTCTCTTCATTTACTATTTAATACATCTTGACTTTTCCAGATGAGCACAGTTGACATCATCTCTAAATTTCATGATATATTAAGTATACTTTATGCTGTTTATTTTTTATTTGGAAATCAGGTTTAGAGATTATTTATTTATTTTGTGTGTGAAATTTTCTGTTTTTCTGCAGAAAACAAAGTTGAAATCTGACACTTGAGGGCGCTCTTTCGATGTTCAGCTCCTATCCAAAATGTAAAACCTATTCAAGTACCTTATCCTAGTTAGTGTTTGAATTTTTCTTCTTCTGCTTTTTCCCCTTTAAAATGTTTTAATTGTGCAGGTCAGATAATAAAATCAACATTAAATCTAAACAAACACCTTTAACTTTATCATTCCAGGGCTCAGAAGCCATCAAACCATGTAGATCCCATACATTTTATCTCAGCTAAAACTCAACATTTCCCACGGGAGCAGCGGATTGTTGCATTTGCTCTCTGCGTTTCTGACGTTTAACAACCTGACACCGGATCAGCAACACAGACAGAACCAGAGCCACCGCGAGCAGGACCCAGATCCAGAGGAAAACCCCGGCGTGAGATGTCGAGCTCCTCTTGGAGTTGTTTTTAGTGGCTGGTTTGACGAACTCGGCCGCAGGAGTCGTGACTATGAAACCTTCAGCCGCTGCAGCTGGGACGCAGTCTGTTTGATCGCTGAGGACGAACCCTTCACCGCAGAAACACGTAAAACTCCCAAAAGTGTTCAAACAGCCGTCCTCACACTGGCCCATGTCGCACTCGTCTATGTCCTCGCAGGTTTGTCCACTGAGAATGAACCCGTCTGGACACGAGCACTGATCTGGTCCCTCACACACTGCGGGACATGTCTCCTGTGCACAGAACAATCTGCACGTCCTCGGGTCCTTTCGATCAGGTTTGTATCCTGTGAAACACGAGCATTTATATCCTTCCTTTACACTGGAGCACACATGCTCACAGGGGCCACTGTTACAGCCCGTAGAGCTTTTAAATGTCCGCTCTTCTTCCTGGCACGCGTGCTGTTGCTTGGTTTTGCACAGGAACCCATCGGCTTTGTCCGAACACAGACTCTCTGTCCATTCTCGATGGTCTGAAAGTGAAACGCAGCGTGGAGAGCAGAGTTTAAGGTTGTCCGTCCAGTGGATGGGTGATGGAGCGGAAGTCCCATTTCCAGAAGTCCACTCGTAGCCTCTGAGCAGAGCTGAGAGGTCGCTGCAGGCCCCAGCTGGTAAGTGGAGTCCGATCCAGTAGCTTCCCGTCAGCTCTTTACTCAAAACCGCGACGATTTGCTGATGAGTCTTGGACTGAAGTGTCAGAAGTTCCCCGTTCTTGTCGCGGCACGCTTCCTCTGCTGACTGAAAATCCACCCTGTCCCAGTTCACCGTGATGCAGTCTTCTCCAGAACACACAGGTAAACAAGAGCCAGTTCGCTTCAGGCCGGACCCAGGTCCAGTGACCAGCAAAACCATTACCAGCAGCAGAACGTGCACGTTCATTTTCCCCAACAGGCTGACAAACAGTCTGCCGCAGTCTGACAGCCACTTCGGGATCTGTGGTATGTAGCTCCGGAAACTGGTTCCCCCCCATGGGTCCCACAGAACCAGGAAGGAAACCAGATGAAGGCTGCTGCTTTTTTCTAAGCAGTGCCCAAGAAAGATATGAAACATAAACATCTGGAATGTGAAACATGCACACAGATATCTTTATTGTGTCCCAAAAAAGTGGAGATATACTGAAGCTGCACTCGTTCATAAAAAAAATTAATAAAAATCAATAAAGGTCATTGAAATACTTTGAAACTAACAAAAGTTTTAATATAAAAATACAAAAAATAAGCTAATGTAAATTAGTCATTCCGTTTGAATTTCAGGAAATAACCTAAGGAAACAAAAAGGTTGGCACACCCAAAACAATTCAATGTTCTAATCCGTTCTAATCAATATGGAAGCGGTTATGTCTCATATTTTTTAAAGGGTGAAAAGTAGTCACAGTGCTGTTTGGTATCATGGTGTGTAACACACCGAACATGAAAAGCTATGAAGAGACTTATCTCAGGAGCTTAGAGGGAAAATGATGGACACCATGTTGAAGGTAAAGGCCATCTCCAAGCAGCTTGATGTTCCCATGACTACAGCTGCACAGATCTGTCAGAAGTTTAAGGTCCAGGTCTGGAGACAACCTCCCTGGACACGTCCACAAGAGGACAACTAACAACAAATTGAAGAGACTGATCATATGCATGGTATGGGTCCAGAACGACTTTCAAAAAGATCACACCATCCATATTACACACACACTTCAGGGGCCATCTATGAAAATATGATTTATGATCGGATGATTTTTGCCATTAAATGCCACCATATAGCAAAAACAATCCATGTGGTCACATATCAAAACTGTTTATTTATTTAGAGTTTATTGTCACATGACTGATGAGATGCACATTTTAGTACTTATCTTTTAAAGTCCAGGTACCATACCATAAACGTCTTTTAGTTTAGTTGGTTTTTTTTGGACTTTGGATGCTTGATAACCATGAATGTTCTGCTGCTTGGAAGCAAAATATAATACAATAAAAAGTGTTGTGACTTTTGCAGTTTTGTTTGTTTAAAATTGCTTCTATGCTGCCAATTAAAAAGGTTACTCATTGCAGAAATAAAGACGAAAAACAAAGACGTTTATAACGTTTTGTAATATTTATGGTTAATGTGTTCTTAAATTAAACATTTAATTAAAGTTTTGGGGGAAAAAAAAACTGTGACCAGATGCCAACTGCCACGTGTTTTTTTACTCACAGAAACAGCCAAAGTGACTGAAAATAAATCAAAGGATAAACTGAGCGTCCATATTTGTTACACAGAACTGTGTTCAGTATTTCTTGAAAACTACTGGAAACTTTTTCAAACAACACCTTTTGATATGGTTCGCGATATATGTTTCGATAAGTTTGATTTCATCCTTTGCAAAGGGTACCTTTAAAGTCAGAGATCGGGAAATATCTTAAAATTCTGAAATGCTCATGCTGTCTTTAATTTATTTAGAAAACTAACATGTTTCAGGAGGTACTGTCAGGATCAAACCACAAAAAATATCAGATTTATGATGTGTTTTAACATCATAAACTAGACAAAAATCTGTTGAGTGTGTGCCTTTTGCTCTATTGTTAACTTTGCTGTAAAATAACAGGCACCATCCGGTCCACACAATAACACCTCCACACCCAGAACCCTTTATACAATCCAAGGAAGCAATTATCAACAGCGCTCTCGGCATCTATACTATCAAAATGGCCACACGTTTCCCTTGAGATATGTTTGCTTCTTAAAGCCGTTCAAAGACAAAATACTGTTTAGTGAGCATTTATATGTGATATGTAATTACTGTACTTACAAAAACATAAATTACATAAATAGAAATTTACACAGTCTTGTTGTCACTATTAGGTCATAGGTCATCAGTCTGGATGGACTCGTACAGTTTTTCGAGACGTGGGTCCAAACCAGAAGACACCCAGCAGTATCCATCAGCGGTGGTCTTCTTCTTCACCTCCTTTTTGGTGCGACTGCATCGAAACAGGACGATGACCAGAGTCGAGGCGAGCAACAGGAGCAGAGGGACGACAGATCCGAGGATGCAGATGATCACCTTGGAGTGGCCGGACTCGGTTTGATTTGATGCTAAGGACCGGTTGCCATGATCGTGGTCGGTCACGTTGACGAGGTCCACGTGTGGGGCGTCGGTGCGAGGGGACTGGTGCTGGAGCTCCACTGTGGCTCTGGTTAAAGACTCTGGGAAGTCGTCTTGTGTCGTTTCAAACGACGGGGTGGCAGAAGTGGGCACATGCGCCATCTCAGTCGACCCGTTTGTCTTCGTCTGATTGATGCACACGAAGCCTCCCACAGTACTGATGCACGTGAGCTCACTCAGACAGGGGTTACTGACACAGTTGTTGACTTCTTCACACGAGTGTCCATCCTGGGATAAAACAAACCCCTCGCTGCAGAAACAAGAAACGGATCCGTTGTTGTTCCAGCAGTCGTGCTCACACCCTGACGACGCACACCCGTCATCATCCCTACATTCACCCTCGACCATTTCGTAGCCATCTGCACACACACACCTGTAGCTGCCAGCCGTGTTCACACACACGCGACCCTGACAGATCTCTGATTGGCACTCGTCGATGTCGGAGCAGTTGCGCTGGTTTTCGCTCAGCTCGAACCCGCTCGGACATCCGCAGTTCATCCCCGACTCGCCCGAGGAGTCAGGACCACAGAGATCCACTAACCTGCAGGAAAACGTGTCCTCCTCCAGCTCATAACCTTCTTTACAGAAGCAACGAGCACCATCTGCCTCCTGAAGACACAAGTGTTCACATCCACCATTGTTCATGCCACAGTCGAACTGTTCCGGGTGGCAGAACGGGCCAGGATCGCTCCAGTTGTAAGTATTGTTCACATCGTGGCACACGGAGTAGCCAAACTCCTGTTTACCACAGAAAACAACTGCAAGTGTTCCTTTTGGAAGCAAATGGATCGTACTTTTCAGTGGCTCTCTGGAGAAAGGAGCAACGTATTTGACATTTTCTTTCCCCAGCAGAGGCAAAGGGTCACACATCCCCCTGAACGAGAACTTACACGCATAAAAGGCTGAGGTTTTGCACGCCGCTTCAGTCCATTGCAGCTGATCCGGATCTGAAGACGTGTAATCGACCTTCACACATCTCTCCACACATGTGGAGGTAGGCTCCTTTTTCCAGTTGGAGTACTGGGAATCTTCCTCCCCTGAGATCCATTTAAACCCCTTGAGCGTCTTGTCGGCCAGCATGCACTCCTTCTTGTTCCGTTTCAATCCGATCCAGACTTTCAGCCTTTTGCCGTGATGCATATTGACCAGCGCGAGAAGCTTGGACTCTTCGTTTTGGTCTCTGAGGGTCATCAGGTGTCCCCCGTTGTCTTCACAGTTCTGCTGGGCCTTCGTGAAGTTCAACTCCTCGTGGTGCAGCGTGAAGCAGGCGTCCGAAGTGCACAACGTTTCATGTTCAGCTCCCAATAAGCTCTGGAAGCTGTAAACGAGCTGCAGGAGCAAGATCATCCACATATTTGCCAAAGGAACCAACAAGTCAGCGAATATGCGGAGCTTCAGGTCTGTGGTCATCCATTCGTAGCCAGAGAAGAAGAAGTGATGAACATTCATGCTCCAGTATCCTGTTTGGAGCTCTAACTAAAGACGGAAATCATGTATAGCGACAGTAATGACTCCTTTCTTTCTCCCCAGCTGACTGGTTCCGTTTCGAACGGGTAACAATGCTCCGTGTTTTGTCTGCGTCTCCAGATGTCTCCGGCCCCAGAAGACTACAGCCCCTAAAACAAACTCCTGTGATTGTGGCGCCTCACAGCACAGGTACACACAAAGGTCAGACGCTTCTGAACACTGTGACGTTAACAACGCTGTGGATGGACAAACGTCAGCTGCTGCGAGTACAAGAAGTCAGCTCATCTGGTTCTATGAAATAAGATTATATGAAACTAAAAATAAAAACTGTAATAATACTGAAAATTACCTCACAGTTATTTGTCTGCAATAACAACATGCAACATGTTACTGTGTGACAGGGTTTTGAAACTCTACATATGAAACCAGCCACAAAGGCCACTTCTTCTCTCAAACAATAAATTAATTGTTTGTAGCCACA
>JARVJN010000861.1:19630216-19643639 GCA_031763805.1 Argolebias nigripinnis | reverse complement strand
TAATAAAAACAAAAGACTGTACATAAAATGCATAGCTCCAGAAATATTGGTGTTTTTTTATGTGTACTAATGTCCAAAGAGCTGTTGGATACCTACTCCATCTGATCTGGGGGTGAAAACATAAAGCCTGGTGATCTAACAATCATTTGTATTTGTTTATATCCTGGCTTAATTGTATTTTCTCCTGGAAACAAGTTGCTGTCGATGCCATCAATACCCATTAGTTAAGTCTTTGACAGGCTGCATATGGAATGTTCTGGAGACGCTGACAAACAGAAGAAGGCAGGGAGAGAGATGAGGCAACAGAATGGTTGAAATATTTGACACAGTAATGTTTAAGAATCTAGGCCAAAGCTTTTCACAAGCACACCTTTTGGCAGCCTGGCAGGTGGAGCACTGACATTTCCCAGAAGGAAGCTCCACCTGTGGGCTAGCAATGAGAGAAGGAACACCAAGGAGAGAAATGTAAATTTTCCCAAGTCCTGTGATTATTTTCAGCTTCCATGAGTTTTCCACCTAATTTAAAGGTAATATTTACATTTCAGTAATATGGTGAACATCTACTTGTCTGTTTATTAGATTACATAATTTGTTGTTAAGCAATATATTGCATTTATTAGACCAAACTATTACTTGTGGTACTTGAGTAGTATATGTGTGTTATAAACTGTTGTAATAAAACATTTTCAATCTGACTGAGAGTGGAATATTTTATAGATTAGGGTTGTAAGACCTGTCACGTAATGTAAAACTCTTTTACATAATGCTAACGTAAATGCCGTAAAGTGATAATGAAAACATAACAGCATTGCTGTTTGAGTTTTTTTACTAGAACTAAATATGGTGTTATTAAACCCTCAACACATAATGCTAAAGTTGTGAGCCAACTATTAGTTTGTAAAGTTATTATCTTGGAAGATGGCCAAACAAAGGCATGAATGAAAACATCATGATAAAATAATTAACAAAGATAAATAAAAAAACATGTTGCTGTCCATTTTACAACAAAAATCACATGAGATGTGTAAAATACTGGTTTGTTGGAGCCGTGACATTTCTCAGGAACAGTTTGGACTGATAAATATGCATGTAAGTGTCTCTAAATGTGCAGTAGGGAAGTGCAGTCAAAAAACTTTGCAATCATGAATGCTATCAAGGATGTTTTTTTGAAATACCAGGCCATTTTGGAGTGTGCCAAGCTATTAGCTAATAAACAGCTTGAAATTACAGGATGTTCTAACAAGACAATGATTCAAAGCATATGTCAAAGTAAAAAAAAAACAACAACAACCTTAGTTCAAATTCAAGTTCATAAACACTCTTGTGCCTATCTCCAAAAATAAATATGATTTAGTGAAACTTGAAAGACAGTAGTGAAAAGGACGAGCAAAAAAAACGTTTGGAAACATTTTTCTAAAACTAGAAAAAGTTTAAAGTGACAAAGGTCAACAATAATTTAACAAATAATGTATTGTCATTTGTTTATGATATTAGACTTTTTAACAAGTCAATTAAAATTATATTGTTATACTGTCATTAAATGTCACACTTTAGTTGCTGTGTCAACACTGAATTTTGTATTTTATCATTAAATTATTCAATGCTTGAAATATTCAGACTAGTATTGTTGTGAGAACAATATTCTAGACGTGTAAAGCTGCACAAAAGAATTGAGCAGCCCTGTCCACTTTGCTTTGGAGCAGCCATAAGTATACATCTCCTCCATAATTGAAAATTGTGTAAAGGCATAGAAACTTATATTTGCATATGAATATACTTCTTTTTTTCATTTTCTGCTTTTTCAAATCATCCCTGTACAACGATAACCCCAAACCTCCCCCGCTGCCATCCATGCGTTCAATAGAAAATGCTCTTCCAGACACTGCCTATGTATTTCCTGATGACCTTTCACCATTTCCTTTTTTTCTAAGTCAGCTGAGTTCAAATCAACTACACACAACATCTTCTAGAATCTTACGTATTCCTTTATAAATTTTTAAAAAGAAAATTTGAGAAAAAAATCTTATGGGTAACTTAGTTGGTACAGCTGCTGCCTCTCAGCGAGAAGGTTGCCAGATCGAATCCCTGCCAGGGAGCCATTCTGGGTGGAGTTTGTATACTCTCTCCTTGCATGTGCAGGCTTTCTCCAGGTACTCCAGTTTCCATCCACAGAACAAAAACATGCATGGTAGGCTGACTGGTAACTCTCAATTGTCCCTAGGTGTGAGTGAGAGAGTGAATGTTTGTTTGTCTTGTTTGTCTCAATGTGGCCCTGTGATGGACTGGAGACCTGTCCATGGTGTCCTCTGCTTATCACACAGTGACTGCTGGATATGGGCACCAGTGACCCCTGTGACCCAAAAAGGAAGAAACTGGTAAAGATAATGGATGGATAGAGAAAAGCATGTGCATGTTGTTACTTGACTACAGTTTAAATGAAGGTTGAATACCATACCATTCCATACAATTTTATTTATAGAGCATTTAAAACAGAAACAAGGCCAACCAAAGTGCTGTACAAACAAACAAAAAACAGGCAACACATAGGCAACATACAAAATGAAGTAAAAACAGAATATAGACATAAAAACGTCGCAGATAATAAACCTGTGTGAAGCAAACAGGTTCAAAACACAGATCATCAAACTACTACCTTTTATTCCTCTAGCAGGTAGCTGTGCTGCAATGTTTGCACAATCTTGTACATAAAGAAGAGTAAGTGTAGGTTTGGTTTCTGTTATTTTATTTTTGGCGTCTAACACAGCTGATGTTTTCATCAGCATTTTTTAAGTGCAATATCTTTCGAGTGCAACATGAAGGCCAGCATCCCCGGCTTCTTGCGCTAAGGGAGACGGTCTCTGAGCAGAACATTTAAATTTAGTTAAATTTTCAGTGTAGGAGCTCTTTGAGTTTTGAGCTGGTACCTCAGGGTCTACAGTTCCATTACAGAATTCCTTCCTCCTTTCCAGGATGACCATGTTGTCATTTTCATTAAGAGACGTAAACGCCGAACTTGGGATGGCAGGAGAGCACAACAAAATACCTGGAAGGCTAAATAACAAGGGAGAAATCACTTAAATGTATGTATGTACACATGGATATTTTATTACGTCTACATTAATTCCTTTAATATCACTATTGGTATTTTGTGAAATAGTAGATACTTACTTCAAAACGCTGAACGTTTGGTTGAATGTGAAAAGCTGTGCGATGTAGTAGTTTATCACATCTTTTGGAATAGCGATGTTGTTGAATAGCCCCAGATTGGCTTGGTTTTGCAAGAACGCTCCATTCTTTAAACATAAATGTTGAAATAAATATTAACAGGTAAGCACTGACATTTTTTTTTTACTTTTGGCTAATTGGTTTTGGCATTTGGTAAAACCAAGGGACACCGCATTAACAAGTTTTTTTGACTTTGCATTTCATTTGACCATATGATGTTTATGCAAAATGACTGGCAATCCTTGCTTGGAGCATTTTGGCCTATAAGGATGCTATATAAAAGTACATGTTTCCTGCTCTCTCTTACACTTCCTCTAGAATGAACAAGAGTTTGAACAACAGTTGTATGAAACATTCTTATCTGCAGTTAAAGGTGTTTGTTAATTGTAAAAATAAAAAATAAATATTTGACGTGAAAATTTCCAAGCAAATATAACTACATAAGAACGCTAAAGCTAATTAGCTAATTTCTACACCGTGTTAAAGTTTACATTTTAAAATGTATTATATAAAAATATAACGAGAACATACCTGAGAGGCAGAGCCAAAGCTGGTGAGATCATCCAAAGTGATAAAAGACAGAAAGCTGCCAATATTATCAACAAACCAGGAGGTAGAAGAGAGTTCTGGATTATTGATATTGTAGCATCTGGCCCCCGAGCCTACAGAAACATCAGAGTCATCAGAAAATAATTTCACCAAAGTTCAAGTAACTAAATATTTATATGGTAAAATGACATGAATAAGGACAAGTGCATAAAAGAAAAAAAATGTAAAATTCTAAGCTTGGATCTTAAAGAAATGAACTATTATTATGTATTTATTTATTTATTATTTTACCAGTGCTCAAGTAGCTTCTGATGGTGGTATACACATCCTGTCGTCCAAAATCAGAACTGGAATACACAAGGGTATTTCCAAGAAAAGACACCCTGTTGAAAGAAAATCATGTAAACTGAGCTGTGTTTTATAATTTCAGTTAACTTTCTGATTCTATCAGCAAAGACCTACAGTTTCTGGAAGGCAAAGCATGAGGCATTCTGCACTTCAGCGGGGCTGATGAGGCTCTTTGTGAGGAATGTCAGGTAGTTTTTCAACCAAACATCAAACCATAGATTCGCCTCAGATCTACTGTTGCTGCTCAGAGCAAACTTCCAAACACAGGGGAGGATCACCTTTTTCAGATCATCAGAAATGTTCTCCTAAAAGGTCACAGAGATGTAGGTAAGTTATTTTTAATATGGTAAACACATAAAAGAAAAATATTCATTTAAAAGCTACAAAAATAGTATGTGTTTGGTCAAAATAAAAAAAAACAAAGGTACATACATTTTGAAGGAAGGCAACAGTGTCATTATAGTTGATGAAGTTGGCACAGATATCAGAAGTGTTAGTTACACCATTAGGTATAGTAAAGCCAGCACTGGTTGAAGGTTTCATTGAAGACATTGCAACAACACTTGTAGTAGATGTTGTTACTGTAACATTGCTGACTCCAGTATTTGACCCTGACGTTCCTGATGTGGATGAATTGTTTGTTGAAGACATTCCAGCACCAGTTGAAGGAGTTGTTGCTCCTGTCACATTGCTGGCTCCACTATTTGACCCTGATGTTCCAGAATTGGTTGCAGCAATTGTTGAAGACATTTCAGAACTAGTTGCATGAGTTGTTACTCCTGTCACATTGCTGGCTCCACTATTTGACACTGATGTTCCAGAATTGGTTGAAGCATTTGTTGAAGATATTCCAGAAAAAGCAGAAGGAGTTGTTGCTCCTGTCAAATTGCTGGTTCCAGCATTGGACCCTGATGTTCCTGATGTGTTTGCAGTATTTGTTGAAGACATTCCAGCAACAGGTGCATGAGTTGTTGCTCCTGTCACATTGCTGGCTCCACTATTTGACCCTGATGTTCCAGAATAAGTTGCAGCATTTGTTGAAGACATTACAGAACCAGTTGCATGAGTTGTTGCTCCTGACACATTGCTGGAACCACTAATTGAACCTGATGTTCCAGAATTGCTTGCAGCATTTGTTGAAGACATTCCAGAACCAGTTGCATGAGTTGTTGCTCCTGTCACATTGCTGGCTCCACCATTTGACCCTGATGTTCCAGAATTGGTTGCACCATTTGTTGAAGACATTCCAGCAACAGTTGCATGAGTTGTTGCTCCTGTCACATTGCTGGCACCACTATTTGACCCTGATGTTCTTGATGTGGTTGCAGCATTTGTTGAAGACATTCCAGCAACAGTTGCAGGAGCTGTTGTTCCTGTCACATTGCTGGTTCCAGCATTGGACCCTGATGTTCCTGATGTGGTTGCGGCATTTGTTGAAGACATTCCAGCAACAGTTGAAGGAGTTGTTGCTACTGTCACATTGCTGGTTCCAGCATTGTACCCTGATGTTCCTGATGTGTTTGCAGTGTTTGTTGAAGACATTCCAGCAACAGTTGCAAGAGTTGTTACTTCTGTCACATTGCTGGCTCCACTATTTGACCCTGATGTTCCAGAATTGGTTGCAGCATTTGTTGAAGACATTCCAGCAAAAGTTGAAGGAGTTGTTGCTCCTGTCACATTGCTCGTTCCAGCATTGGACCCTGATGTTCCTGTTGTGTTTGCAGTGTTTGTAGAAGACAATCCAGATACAGTTGCAGGAGTTGTTGCTCCTGTCACATGGTCGGATCCACTATTTGACCCTGATGTTCCAGAATTGGTTGCAGCATTTGTTGAAGACATTCCAGCAACAGTTGAAGGAGTTGTTGTTCCTGTCACATTGCTGGTTCCAGCATTGGACCCTGATGTTCCTGATGTGTTTGCAATGTTTGTTGAAGACATTCCAGCAACAGTTGCAAGAGTTGTTGCTCCTGTCACATTGCTAGCTCCACTATTGGACCCTGATGTTCCAGAGTTGGTTACAGCATTTGATGAAGACATTCCAGCAACATTTCCTGGAGTTGTTGCTCCTGTCACATTGCTGGTTCCAGTATTGGACCCTGATGTGTTTGCAGTGTTTGTTGAAGACATTCCAGCAACAGTTGCAGGAGAAGTTGCTCCTGTCAAATTGTTTGTTCCAGCATTAGACCCTGATGTTCCAGAGTTGGTTGCCGCATTTGTTGAAGACATTCCAGCAACAGTTACTGGAGCTGTTGCTCCTGTCACATTGCTGGCTCCACTATTTGACCCTGATGTTCCAGAGGTAGTTGCAATATTTTCTGAAGACATTCCAGCAACAGTTGTTAGAGATGTTGCTCCTGTCAAATTGCTGGCTCCACTATTTGATCCTGATGTTCCAGAGGTAGTTGCAATATTTGTTGAAGACATTCCAGCACCAGTTGTAGGAGCTGTTGCTCCTGTCTCATTGCTGGCACCACTATTTGGCCCTGATGTTCCTGATGTGGTTGCAGTGTTTGTTGAAGACATTCCAGCACTAGTTGCAGGAGTTGATGCTCCTGTCACATTGCTGGCTCCACTATTTGGCCCTGCTGTTCCAGAGTAAGTTGCAGCATTTGTTGAAGACATTCCAGCACCAGTTGCAGTAGTTGTTGCTCCTGTCACATTGCTGGCTCCACTATTTGCCCCTGATGTTCCAGAGATAGTTGCAGCATTTGTTGAAGACATTCCACCAACAGTTGTAGAAGCTGTTGCTCCTGTCTCATTGCTGGTTCCAGCATTGGACCCTGATGTTCCTGATATGGTTGCAGTGTTTGTTGAAGACATTCCAGCACCAGTTACAGGTGCTGTTGTTCCATTCAATATGTTGGTTCCAGAATTTGACCCTGATATTCCAGAGTTGGTTGCAGGATTTGTTGAAGACATTCCAGCAACAATTGCTGGAGATATTGCTTCGGTCACATTGCTGGTTTCAGCATTGGGCCCTGATGTTCCTGATACAGTTGCAGTGTTTGTTGAAGACATTCCAGCAACAGTTGCAGGAGCTGTTGTTCCTGTCACATTGTTGATTCCAGTATTGGACCATGGTGTTCCTGATGTGGTTGCTGTGTTTGCTGAAGACATTCCAGCACCAGTTGCAGGTGTTGTTGCTCTTGTGACACTGCTGGCTCCACTACTTGACCCTGATATTCCAGAATTGGTTGCAACATTGGTTGAAGACATTCCAGCAACAGTTGCTGGAACTATTGCTCCTGTCACATTGCTGGTTCCAGAATTTGACCCTGATGTTCCAGAGTTGGTTGCAACATTTGCTGAAGACATTCCTATAGCAGTTGCTGGAGCTGTTGCTCCTGTCACATTGCTGGTTCCAACATTGGATCCTGATGTTCCTGATGTGGTTGCTGTGTTTGTTGAAGACATTCCAGTACCAGTTGCAAGAGCTGTTGTTCCTGTCACATTGCTGGTTCCAGCATTGGATCCTGATGTTCCTGATGTGGTTGCTGTGTTTGTTGAAGACATTCCAGCAACGGTTGCTGGAGCTGTTGCTCCTGTCACGTTGCTGGTTCCAGAATTTGACCCTGATGTTCCAGAGTTGGTTGCAGCATTTGTTGAAGACATTTCAGCACCATTTGCAGGAGTTGTGACTCTTGTCTCATTGCTGGCTCCACTATTTGACACTGATGTTCCAAAGTTAGTTGCAACATTTGTTGAAGACATTCCAGCAACTGTTGCTGGAGCTGTTGCTCCTGTCACATTGCTGGCACCACTATTTGACCCTGATGTTCCAGAGTTGGTTACAGTGTTTGTTGAAGACATTCCAGCAACAGTTGCAAGAGCTGTTGTTCCTGTCACATTGTTGGTTCCAGAATTTAATCCTGATGTTCCAGAGTTGGTTACAGTGTTTGTTGAAGACATTCCAGCAACAGTTGCAGGAACTGTTGTTCCTGTCACATTGCTGTTTCCAGCATTGGACCCTGATGTTTCTGATGTGGTATTAGTGTTTGTTGAAGACATTCCAGCACCATTTGCAGGAGCTGTTGTTCCTGTCACATTGCTGGCTCCAGTATTTGACCCTGATGTCCCAGAGTTGGTTGCAGCATTTGTTGAAGAAATTCCAGCGCCAGTTGCAGGATTTGTTGTTACTGTCACATTGTTGATTCCAGAATTTGATCCTGATATCCCAGAGTTGGTTGCAGCAATTGTTGAAGAAATTCCAGCACCAGTTGCCAAAGCTGTTGTTTCTGTCACATTGTTGATTCCAGAATTAGATCCTGATGTCCCAGAGTTGGTTGTAGCATTTATTGAAGACATTCCAGCGCTAGTTGCAGGATTTGTTGTTACTGTCACATTGTTGATTCCAGAATTTGATCCTGATGTCCCAGAGTTGGTTGTAGCATTTGTTGAAGAAATTCCAGCGCCAGTTGCAAAAGCTGTTGTTTCTGTCACATTGTCTATTCCAGAATTTGATCCTGATGTTCCAGAGTTGGTTGCAGCATTTGTAGAAGACATTCCAACAAGAGTTGCTGGAGCTGTTGCTCCTGACACATTGCTGGTTCCAGCATTGGGCCCTGATGTTCCTAATGTGGTTGCAGTGCTTATTGTTGTTCCAGCATTTGACACTGGTGCTCCAGAGTTGGTTGCATCATTTGTTAAAGACTTTTCAGCAACTGACCCACTGCTGATTGTGGACATTGTCCTTTCAGTTCTAGCTGTAGCATCTGTTGATGGTTTTACAGATGTGGTTGCACTGTTTTCAATATTTATTGATGTAGGTGCTGCAGTAGTGAAATCTGTCCTATTATTGATCAGTCCCACATTCAATCTGTTCAGGTCTGATTGTTGCTGCAAATTCACCCAGGTTTGTATCACATTGTTGCTCTCAAAAAGCTTCAGATCTGGCAAGTTTTCACCCAAGAGGCCTTGAACGTTGGCTACAGTCAAACCCTGTGAATCAAAAGAAAGAAAAAACAAATATGTTATTTCTTTATAGAACGTTTTTGTTTCCATTTTCCTGTGTAATAATTTTTTTGAAGCAGTACAGATATGTACAGATTTTGGAACAATTTTGAACTATTTAGTTTTATATATAAATAGCCAAATGACAAGTGAACTCTTCTTGATTGCAGAGTCACTTAAATTGGAAGTCATCTATAGAGAAGTTTTAAAATTTTATTAGAACATTCATTTAGCGAGAAAGCTCATTCATACAGTGCAGTCTTTCTTTGAATTTCATACACTTACAGTAATCACATTAATATCCAGACTCAGGAAGATTTCAACTGCCATATTGATGTTCTGTGTCGATAATGCTACAATGTCCGTCAGAGGCGCTCCACCTATCAACATATATTCAAAAGATTTTATTAGAAAAAAGCTCTCTGGTAAATAACAAAAAACAAAAGATCCAAGTATTTTTTACCGAGGTAGCCTTTAATTAAGTTGTAAATGTCTTGTGAGGTGGCATTCAGTGAATTGAAGGAGTTGTTACTGATGTCATATAGGACTCTCTTCTGCTCAAGTGAACATGATGCCACCTTCAACAGTATGGAATTCCTGTTGAGGGGAAGATAAAGCCACATCAGGTGTTACAACATTATTCACTGAGACTATTTGTTCCTAATTTTCTAAATACTGACACCCACTTGATACTGTCTGGTGTTATGGTCTTCAGTGTGCCGGGGTCTAATGAGCACAGGTTGGAGTCAATAATGTTCAGCTCAGTGCTACCCAGGGAGTTCCCCGAGGTACTCAGATACTTCATGATGATTGCTTTGCTCTAAACATGAAGGAAAACAAAACAAGTAATTCCCTGATGAATGCTCAATAATCTAGAAAAATCCAAAAAAGCTAAGTTTGGTCCTCTGGACATTCATTGTTTTGTTTTTTGAATGTCCAGAGGACAAGACTTAGCTTTTTTTGGACAACAAGTAATTATACTCATGTACAAGTAAACATTTTGTAAGTTTACAATTTGTATAGTCATACTTGTGCTGGGTCCCAGGGTCCATCTTCAGGTTTCATGAGAGCTGCTAGGGTGTCAATAATAGTGATGTTCCATTTAGATATGTCCTCAAGTGATGCTTCACGAGACACTGAACCAAGCGATTGGACGTCCTGATCAGAAACTCCTGATGGGTATGCCTGGAAGTACAGAGAATGTGCAGAAACAGAAAACAGGTTTTAATTGAACTGAAAGCTTGTGTATACTGTATTTATAAGTTCCAAATTAAATACTATAATTTAATAATAAAGTGACTTATTTGTGACTCTAAAGTCAGAAAACAAACACCAGCTCCTTCCAAATCTCCACTTATTCCACAAGTACCTGGTTGAGTTTCCCCAGGATGACTGTCTGGTAGTTGCTATCATCCACTTTCTCACAGATAGCATTCAGGTTTTCTTTCAGAACAGGGATGTCCAGGCAGAGGTCAAACTGAGTCTGATCATAGTCAAAGGGGAAGGAAGGGTCGCTGACGGTAATGTCAGTGATGTTGCCTGTTGTGCAGCCTAAAAATAACAGAGCTAGTGAGACTGCTGTGAGAGCTAATGCAGAAGATTATGCGTGTTTTAACAAAAACTGTGTCAGCTTCAGTTTTGGTGTCTGTTTAAAAATAAAGTTTACCTGCTCCTCTCTTAACAATAAGAGAGGTGACCTGTTTGAACAGTGTCTTGAGCTTCGTCTTCTGTGTGTTTTCTTTCCTTAGGGTTGGTAAAAAGCCTTTAAGGAATGCTTGCTTGGTCGTCTGAAGAAAAACAAAACAAAAATAAATTGGTTTTCACTGAAATGATACTGAAATGCGAGCTTGTTTTGTATAAAACATAAAAAAAAATGAATATCAAAGAGAGAAAAAGACGGAGACATACGGGTTTGAAGTAACTCCAGAAGTTTCTTGTTAGGTACAGAGGAAGAATATCAAGGTTCTCTAGTGTTTGTTGGTTCCAGGTGGCGACATTTCTATAAAGTGAGAATAATATAAATAGTTTTTAAAATGTGGACTGATAATTTGCCTATAACAAAGGAGCAGAAAATCAATATGGATGTAAACAAATCCTTATATAATACATTTTTGTAACTTAAACATAATTATGCTTCATCTCCTGTTAGAAGCATTTAGGTTAAACTTTTTTTTTTAAATGTGCTAAAGTAGAACTAGATTTATTTGCTATTTAAAAGTAAATTTTTTAAACCAAGAAAATCACATTAAGATGTCAGATATCAGTGAGACTACAAATCCAAATGTGTTGTAGTTAAATCTTTAATTGGCTGTGTGATTTAAGGCAAAAGAGAGCACATTACACCAGTTTTGGCCTTTCTGCACTGGCTCCTAGTTCACTTTTGAATAAACCCTTCTGTATGTTTTTAAAACTCTAAACAGTTCAGTTCTCTTATGTCGCTGATCTGCTGCAGCCATATGTCCCACAGCGCTCTCTGAGGTCAGCAGATCAGATGCTTCTGTTGGTTCCAGGAACCCGTCTTAAGCTCAGAGGTGACAGGGTATTCTTTGTTACAGGTCCACGACTGTGGAATGGCACCGCTACATTTTAGGCAGGCTCCCACTCTCACAGTTTTTAAGTCTCACTTAAAAAACCACTTTTATTCCCTGACTTTTGACACTATGTGATTTTGATTATAACCTGTCTGTATTCAACAATGTTGGCCATTTAGTTTTCTTTTTCCATTCGGATCTATGTATTTTTTGTTGTGTGCTTTGCTTGTTTGTTTCTGATGTACAGCACTTTGGTTGGCCTTGTTGCTGTTTTAAATGAATTATAAATAAAGTAGTACGGTATTTATTTCCTAACATGACTCAATGTAATACAGTATATCTAATGATGTTCAGCAATAATAAATAACTGAACAAAGAGATAAGTTGAAAACCACAACCAAATTTGTTACATTCTGCTTTGGACTAAGAAATTTCCTATTTCTAAACAGAAAACGTAAAACTGTAGATTGTCCTAATATTGCAAACTGAATGACCATATTTGGTTTTTGTACCCGTATTTTGTTTTCCCAGAAATCAGCAGCGTCTCCATTGCAGCAACTTGACTGTCAGAGAAGTCCTTGCAGACTTTAAGTTTTTCCAGGATGAGAGGATCCGAGTTCTCGATGTAAGAACTGTCCAGAGTGCAGACCATGTTCCCCAGAACCTCCAGGTTGTCACTGCTCAGGCTGAAGCCATTTATCCCCTAAAATATTAACATACAGTCTTTAAGTAAAACATTCATAAATGACTGTTAAAGTTTATATAACAACACACTTTCTCTTTTGTCATTTCCATGAATATAGCATAGTTTATAAACATACTGTATTTTTGATGTGGCTTTAACTGTTACCACATGAGAGGTCTCTCATATCCATTTTTCATTTTACAGGCACTCACCAAGCAGGACCTGGCTTCACCGAGCTGCTGTTGTGCCTTGTTCAATGCACTGGAGGTCACCGTGAAGTCTGCAGCACCGAGCGCAGAAAAGTAGGATCTGCAGTTGCTTTTCTGGACATTCTTGGTGCTGTAGGGAATTTATGTAAGAAAATGTTTGACAAATCAGTTTTGAAAGTTTTTTGTTTTTTTTCAAACAATTGACATAATTGTTGCGATCAATGCCACAAAATTGTTGGAGATTGACTTACTTGAAGTAGAGAAGCAAGTCTGAGGGATAATCTGTGAAGTTCTGACTGAGTTCTCCTTGGAGCAGGTTGTACATGCAGGTCAGCTGGAGGTGACAATGTTATAATCAAAATTCATTTATCTGCTTTTATCACTTAATAGGCTAATATTTATAAATATTTCCAACCCTTATTTCAGAAGGTAATGTTGTTTTTGATCTTGGTATTCTTCCATCACTTTATTTTAATCATCAAATTTAAAGAAAGAACTTTGGTAATAATAACATTATTTCTTATATTTATTATAGGCTATTAATAACATAATTTCTGTTTACCTGTGATTGTTGCAGCTCAACTTTTGCTCTGTCTTTTCTTGGTCTAGTAGCATGGATCAGCTGCTGGATTCTGCTTTTTGTTACTTTCCTGACTGATGTGCACGTGAAACCTTGCAGCACAAATGGCGAAAGCCTGTATGAAAAAGGAAAATGGCAAACATAATTAACATTGATAAATTCTAGTAAGAGAGTGTGACCAAAACTTGTGAGGTTTGTTTTACTTACTGCTCAGCGTCAAACTGTCCCTCAGCCAGATCCCCAAAAAACATGACAGACTAATAAAGAAAGAAACAAAATGGCATTTTTATAAAAATAAAAAATGAAAAAAATGTCCTCTGAAATTGTAACTTGGGGGGGACAAACA